>WNWK01025907.1:0-28010 GCA_009830355.1 Cherax destructor
CAAATTTTGTTGAAAATAAGAAAAAGTTTTGGAATGAGATTAATAAGTTGAGGAAGCCTAGAGAACAAATGGATTTGACAGTTAAAAATAGGAGAGGAGAGTTATTAAATGGAGAGTTAGAGGTATCGGGAAGATGGAGAGAATATTTTGAGGATTTGTTAAATGTTGATGAAGACAGGGAAGCTGTGATTTCGTGTGTAGGGCAAGGAGGAATAACATCTTGTAGGAGTGTGGAAGAGCCAGTTGTGGGTGTAGGGGAAGTTCGTGAGGCAGTGGGTAGAATGAAAGGGGGTAAGGCAGCTGGGATTGATGGGATAAAGATAGAAATGTTAAAAGCAGGTGGGGATATAATTTTGGAGTGGTTGGTGCTATTATTTAATAAATGTATGGAAGAGGGTAAGGTACCTAGGATTGGCAGAGAGCGGTATTGTTCCTTTGTATAAAGGCAAAGGGACAAAAGAGAGTGCAAAATTATAGGGGAATAAGTCTGTTGAGTGTACCTGGTAAAGTGTATGGTAGAGTTATTATTGAAAGAATTAAGAGTAAAATAGAAAGCAGGATAGCAGACGAACAAGGGGGCTTTAGGAAAGGTAGGGGGTGTGTAGACCAAGTGTTTACAGTGAAACATATAGGTGAACAGTATTTGGATAAGGGTAAAGAGGTTTTTGTGGCATTTATGGATTTGGAAAAGGCGTATGATAGGGTAGATAGGGGGGCAATGTGGCAGATGTTGCAGGTGTATGGAATAGGAGGAAGGTTACTGAAAGCAGTGAAGAGTTTTTATGAGGATAGTGAGGCTCAGGTTAGAGTGTGTAGGAGGGAAGGGACTATTTCCCAGTAAAAGTGGGCCTTAGACAGGGATGTGTGATGTCACCGTGGTTGTTCAATATATTTATAGATGGGGTTGTAAGAGAAGTGAATGCGAGGGTCTTGGCAAGAGGTGTTGGGCTAAAAGATAAAGAAGCAAATACAAAGTGGGAGTTGTCACAGTTGCTTTTTGCTGATGACACTGTGCTTTTGGGAGATTCTGAAGAGAAGCTGCAGAGGTTGGTGGATGAATTTGGTAGGGTGTGTAAAAGAAGAAAATTGAAAGTGAATATAGGAAAGAGTAAGGTGATGAGGATAACAAAAAGAATAGGTGACGAAAGATTGGATATCAGATTGGAGGGAGAGAGTATGGAGGAGGTGAATGTATTCAGATATTTGGGAGTGGACATGTCGGGATGGGTCTATGAAGGATGAGGTGAATCATAGAATTGATGAGGGAAAAGGGTGAGTGGAGCACTTGGAGTCTGTGGAGACAAAGAACCTTGTCCATGGAAGTAAAGAGGGGAATGTATGAGAGTATAGTTATACCAACGCTCTTATATGGGTGTGAAGCATGGGTGATGAATGTTGCAACGAGGAGAAGGCTGGAGGCAGTGGAGATGTCATGTCTGAGGTCAATGTGTGGTGTGAATATAATGCAGAGAATTCGGAGTTTGGAAATTAGGAGGAGGTGCGGGATTACCAAAACGATTGTCCAGAGAGCTGAGGAGGGGTTGTTGAGGTGGTTTGGACATGTAGAGAGAATGGAACGAGACAGAGTGACTTCGAGAGTGTATAAATCTGTAGTGGAGGGAAGGCGGGGTAGTGGTCGGCCTAGGAAAGGTTGGAGGAGGGGTAAAGGAAGTTTTGTGTGCGAGGGGCTTGGACTTCCAGCAAGCATGTGTGAGCGTATTTGATAGGAGTGAATGGAGGCATATGGTTTTTAATACTTGACGTGCTGTTGGAGTGTGAGCAAAGTAACATTTATGAAGGATTCAGGAAACCGGCAGGCGGACTTGAGTTCTGGAGATGGGAAGTACAGTGCCGGCACTCTGAAGGAGGGGTGTTAATGTTGCAGTTTTATAACTGTAGTGTAAAGCACCCTTCTGGCAAGACAGTGATGGAGTGAATGATGATGAAAGTTTTTCTTTTTCGGGCCACCCTGCCTTGGTGGGAATCGGCCGATGTGTTAAAAAAAAAAAAAAAATAGTGTACAAAAGTAAAATTTATTAATATTAAAAAAATAGCTTGAAATAAAATTTTAGGCAGTTGGAGAATAGGATAAAAGATAAGTACAATTTTTAGCAAATAAGGTGATTAATAGTAATTATAAATTCTAAGCAAGTAAGCTGATAAAAATATATAGGAATGTGGGTTGAAAAATGGGCACAAGTAAAAATTGTATGTATTTAAAAATAAAAGTAAAACTATTTGTCAAAAGTATTCATAAAAGGATAGACAAATACTTAAATGAGGTAGATGGTCAAAACATACACTACACTATACGTAGGGGTTTGGTTTTGGACATGGTGTTTATACAGTCTCTGTAATATTTGCATCCCTAAGAAATCTTGATAGGTCATTCTCATTTGTGATAGTATACAACTGACCTACACTTGTTTTCTTCACTAGAATTTTTCCATCCCGGGTGAAACATTGGTGGATTTTATCATTATTCTCTCGCTTAAGTTTTCTGATTCTATACCAGAGGTTCTGACACTTTTTTGGTCAGACACTCATTAATGAATACTTGTTTTCTGGCTATAATAGATGATCTAATTAGATCTGTTTTCCTGTCAAGTGTGGTGAATCTAATCATAACACTTTTTCTCCCATGGGAACCTAGTAATCGTGCTTCTTTTATATCTATCACTGGTACATTTACGTTTATTTGATCTTTGATGATCTGTAAAGTAATGTCTTTACTGTTTGCTTGGGTCATATCACTGGGAAAGAATGGACTGTTCACTATTACTGCGTCTGATGACTTTTCTTGCTCGGTTTTGTCCTCTTGTAGTGCAAGGTAGTCATTAAACTTGTTATCCATGTTGTTCTTCCACTCCTTTACTGCTTCCTCAACCTTTGCGTTTATAGATGTTATCTGTTCAGTGTGGCTATTAATGACAGTTTGGAGGGTTTTGCCAAAATCAGTCATTCCAATTGTTGTTAACTTTTGTTCAAGGCTGAGGATTTTGTTTTCAAGTTGTGTCATCCTGGTATCTTGTTGCAGAAGTGCTTTACGTTGGTCCATATTTTCATTGATTAATTTGATGATGTATGACTTTAGTGTATCTGGATCATTCATCATACCTGATAGATTATCTGGGGTGAAGCTAGTGAAGGGGGAGCTTGTGGGGGAGGCAGCCATGTTTGTTGTTGATGCGTCGCCCTGGGTGGTGGTGAGGGGGGTGGAGGGTGTACCGTAAGTAAAGTGATTAATTGATAGAAAATGACGACACAAAACTTAACTTCTACAATGTTGTTTGAGATTATAGGGACACTGAGAAGAGTGCCGTCATCTGCCACCATTTCCTTATACCCAACAACAACACCAACACACTCCACCAGTCCTTATACCCAACAAAAACACCAATACACACTCCACCAGTCCTTCCAGATTCGTAATGACATATTTTATTCATTCTAGAGTTTATATCATGTTTCTATGTTATTAACCCTTTCAGGGTCGAGACGTCGATTCTTAACTCTCTCTCAGGGTCGAAACATTTTCGGAAAAAAAAAATATTTTTTATAATGAAATGATAGAGCATCTTTTTCCGATCATAATGCCACCAAAAGTATGAAATTTGGTGAAAAACTAACGGAATTATGCTCTCGCAAATGTATCGGTATCAACGATGTTTACGCATCGGCGATTTCGCCAACTTTGAGCCCTATTTTCGGCCAATTCCAATGTGTCAGTTTTCGAAAATTATTGCTATTTTACTAGAATTCCATTTGTTCTATCGATTGAGTACAAGAAACCGCCAATTTACCAATTTCAACTATCCAATAAAGTCGTCAGAAATTGGCAATTTTGCCAATTTCACACAAATTTCAAAAGATGCCAATTTCAAAATAGGGTCCAGAATAAACAAGACAGACATTCCTGGCCCTAAAATAACATTTTATCTGTTCATTAGTCACGTCTCCAGGCATCTCTTACATTACTTTTGCTTTCCATTTTGAATTTTTATTCTCACAAAAAATAGAAGATTTACTGTTATGTATACAACTGCATCATTGTAAAAATGGTATAAATAATATGAGCGCACTTGTGCAAGAATATTAGACTTGCCAGTTGATGTGTATTTGACGTTTAGCGTGATTTGTTTACTTTTGAACATCGTCAAAAATCGAACATTTTTGCTATTTTGCGCTCACTTTCAAGGTACTTACCATCATGAAACCAATCACAATTATCTCTATTTCTATAATATAAATACCATTCGAAAATAGACTGCAAAGTCGCTGTTTCAAGTGCAGGATTTTTTTTATACTGCGCACACTGACCGCACAGACCCATTCTCTCATATCTAGGGATTCCAGGATGTTTCTGCTTGATTTGAGGACGTTAGAATTTAGGCGTACTAGTACGTCAAACGCCCTGGTGTGTAAGCCGTACTAGTACGTCAAAAACCCTGAAAGGGTTAATATTGTTTATTATGTCATATTAGATGAATTGTGCTAGATAAATAAGCTGTAGAGTTGATATTAATGTCATATTGAATGACTATTTTGTCCTGCCTCCAAACAAACTCTCATATGCCAACAAGAGTCTTCAATAAAGGTAAAAATTATTTAACTGTTCATTTGTCCATTATAATTAGTGCTTTATATTTATTTCTCATTTTTTCTGTATGTAAAACTATAATATTTATTCTTTAAAAAAATGAATTTTTGGTGAAAATTTTTTGGTGGAAACGGATTAATTGTATTTACATTATTTCTTATGGGAAATAAGGATTCAAATTACGAACTTTTCGTGTTAAGAACTAGCTTGATTTTTTATTCACATAATTAATTTTTATTCAAACCAAAAAATGGAAGATTTACTGTTATGTAATATTGTAATAATTGTATAAATAATATCACCACATTTGTGAACGTATATTAGACCCACCAGCTGGTGCGTAGTAGACGTGTGAAATCATTTGTTTACTCTTGAACATCGGCAAAAATTTAACATTTCCTCTACTTTGAGCTCAGTTTCAAACCATTTCCAGTACTAAAACCAATCAAAATCATCGCTATTCTGTAATATATCTTCCATTCTATCAAATGAGACCAAGAAATCGCAAATACAACTATAAAAAACATACGGAAAAACACTGCAAAGTCGCGGTTTTAATAGAAAATTTCAGTCAGTTTTTTTTCTTTCATTATGCACTGTGTGCTGCAGGATTTGTTTTATGTGGTGCACACTTACCACATAGATGCATTCTCTCATATCTAGGCCCAAATTTACTGATCACAGCTTATCTGAGTGAGCTGAGCTCATGGTGTAGAACTATGGTTTGGACCCTCAACTCAAAGCCGTAGAACTATGGCATGGACCCTGAAAAGGTTAATATATGTTTGTGTAAACTTGTTATCTGGCATTTATATGCATTTATAAATGGAAAAAATGGAGTTTTGCTTTTCGGCGAAGTCTGCTTTTCGGCAGTAGCCTGGAACCTAACCTGCCGTATAAGTGGGGCCCTACTGTACAGTGTCTGCACTCTGAAGGAGGGATGTTAAATGTTGCAATTTTTTAACTGTAGTGTAAGCATGCCTCTGGCAAGACAGTGATGGAGTGAATGATGATGAAAGTTTTTCTTTTTCGGGCCACCCTGCCTTGGTGGGAAACGGCCGATGTGTTAATAAAAAAAAAAAATAGATTTGGAAGAATGTGCCACTGAACTTCAGGAGGATTTAGACACTCACATCCGGCTCTTCTTCACTCCTAAAAGATGTTATACCTCCCTGGCCAATGCATGAAATTACTGCCGCCCTCTCTCTATCAAGACTTAACATTTCCTCAACCTATTCCCACCATCTTCCCAATACCTCCAACTCCCCATCTACTAATTTCCCTATTCTGTTTTTAACTATCAAATCCATTCGTTCCCTAAGCTTTCTTAACCTATTTATCTCACTCCAAAATATTTTCTTATTGGCAAAATTTGTTAACAGCACCTCACCCACTCTTATTATTTGCCCTCCTTTTGCATTCCCTAACCACTTTCTTCACCACTCTTTTACTCTCCATATTCTCCATCCTTCTTATATCACTTCTGCTCTGTAAGAATCTTTCAAACGCGACATTTTCCTGTTTTATCACACCCTTTGCCTCATCATTTCACCAATCACTCCTCTTTCCTCCTACACCCTCCCTCATATAACCACAAACTTCTGCTCTGCATTCTAACACTGCCTTTTTAGAACTATCCTACCCCTCTTCAACTCCCATACTACCTATACTCTCATTAGTCCACCTTTCTCCCAATACAGTCATACCTCGGTTAACAATGCTGTCAGTTAACGATATTTTCGGTTAACGATATTTATGACGTAAAAAAAATGATTGCGGTTAACGATGTTTGCTTCGGTTAACGACATTCGTAGAGGACGTGTCCGCGTGGCGCCCAGCTGAGCGGCACTCCAGGGAGCGTCAGTGTGCTATTGTTTACAAACGAGAGCGACCACCACCCACTTCACCCACGCATTTATACCAGTATATTGTCATTATTCCACTGTTTTTAGTGCTTGCAACTGCTAAATAAGCTACCATGGGTCCAAAGAAAGCTCCTTAGTGCCATCCCTGTGATAAAGAGTGTAGCATTCATGCAGGGAGTGTAGCAGGCATGCAGGGAGTGTAGCATTTATGCAGGGAGTGTAGCAGGCATGCAGGTAGTGTAGCAGGCATGCAGGGAGTATAGCAGACTTGCAGGGAGTGTAGCAGGCATGCAGGGAGTATAGCAGACATGCAGGGAGTGTAGCAGGCATGCAGGGAGTGTAGCAGGCATGCAGGGAGTGTAGCAGGCATGCAGGGAGTGTAGCAGGCATGCAGGGAGTGTAGCAGGCATGCAGGGAGTATAGCATTTATGCAGGGAGTGTAGCATTTATGCAGGGAGTGTAGCATTTATGCAGGGAGTGTAGCATTTATGCAGGGAGTGTAGCATTTATGCAGGGAGTGTAGCAGGTATGCAGGGAGTGTAGCAGGCATGCAGGGAGTGTAGCATGCATGTAGGGAGTGTAGCAGGCATGCAGGGAGTATAGCAGGCATGCAGGGAGTGTACCATTCATGCAGGGAGTGTAGCAGGCATGCAGGGAGTGTAGCAGGCATGCAGGGAGTGTAGCAGGCATGTAGGGAGTGTAGCAGGCATGCAGGGAGTATAGCAGGCATGCAGGGAGTGTACCATTCATGCAGGGAGTGTAGCAGGCATGCAGGGAGTGTAGCAGGCATGCAGGGAGTATAGTAGGCATGCAGGGAGTGTAGCAGGCATGCAGGAAGTGTACCATTCATGCAGGGAGTGTGGCATTAAAAGAAAAAGGCCAGTAACCCCAGAAAAGAACTTGCCACCTGCAGTGTTAATGGAAGGGGATTCCCCTTCCAAACACTAGCATACTATACTCCATCCTTTGCCCTCTTCCCATCCTCCACACATCAACAACTCTTCAATAAATGTAAGTGACATGTTATTGTACTATATTTACATGTGTATTTATTTATTGTTCATTAAATTGTGTATTATTTAATGTCAAAAAGTTCTAAAAAATATTTTATTTTACTACTTTTGAAAGTCTTGGACGGATTAATTTTATTTCCATTATTTCTTATGGGGAAAATTGATTCGGTTAACAATTGTTTCGGTTAAAGATATGCCCTCTCTGACGGATTAATATCGTTAACCGAGGTATGACTGTAGTTGCTTATATCTTACCCTAACTTCCTCCTCCCTTAGTTTATAAACTTTCACCTCTCTCATACTTGCATTTACCATTTTCCTTTTGCTCCATCTACCTCTTACTCTAACTGTAGCTACAACTAAACAATGATTCATTATATCTGTTGCCCCTCTGTAAACATGTACATCCTGAAGCCTACCCATCATCAACCTTTTATCCACCAATACATAATCTTAACAAACTACAGTGGTACCTCGAGTTACGATGGTCCCCAAAATCGCCCTTTTATGTAAGTTTATTTTTTTAAATGCTTTTGTAGGTATATTTTTGGGGGTGTAAAAGGACTAGTCTATTGTACATTATTCCTTATGGGGATAAATTCGTTTGGTAATGGCACTTGAACAGCATTCTCGAACGAAAAATATCGTAACTCGAGGTACCACTGTACTTTCATTACATGCTATATCATATCTTGTACAGTGGACCCTCGGTTTTCGTTGAAAATTCTTTCCAGAATGCTGTTCGAGTGCCGTTACCGAACGAATTCACTCCCATAAGGACAAATGTAAATTAGATTAGTCGTTTCAGACCCCCAAAAATACTCTTACAAAAGCACTTAGAAAAATACACTTACATAATTGTTCGAGTTTGGAGGTGAACGAAAACCGAGGGTCCACTGTATACTTATTTATCCTCTTTTTCTTAAATTATGTATTATTTATTACCAAACCTCTTTCTCTACATAATTCAATTAAAGGCCTCCCATTTTCATTTTCCCCTGGCACCCCAAACTTACCTACTATTCCCTCCACAACAATGTTACCCACTTTAGCATTATGTCCCGAACCACAAGTACTCTCTCACTTGGTTCAGAACTCACCATGCACTCACTTAGCTTCTCCCAAAATTTCTCTCCTCTACACTTTTCTCTTCTCCAGGTGCATAAACACTTACTATAACCCACTTTTCACATCCCACCCTTATTTTACTCCACATAATCCTTGAATTTATACATTTATATTCCCTCTTTTCCTTCCATAACTGATCCTTCAACATTATTGCTACTCCTTCCTTAGCTCTAACCCTATTAGAAACCCCTGACCTAAGCCCATTTTTTTTTTTCCACTGAAACTCTCCTACACCCTTCAGCTTTGTTTCACTTAGAGCCAGGACTTCCAGCTTCTTTTCATTCATAACATTAACAATCATCTCTTTCTTGTCATCCACACTACATCCATGCACATTAAAATATTTCAATTTAAGGGTTTTCTTATTTTTATTTTTCGTATGCTGTATGGGAAAAGGGGTTACTAGCCCATTGCTCATGGCATTTTAGTTGACTTTTACAACATGCATGGCTTACAGAAGAAAAATTCTTATTTCACTTCCTCATGGATATGAAAGGAAAATAAGAACAAGAACTATTAAGAAAGACCAAAGAAAATTCAGATGAGTGTGTATACATAAATGTATAGTTAGTGTGCAGCAATATTCCAGCCTAGATAGAACAAGCGACCTGAAAAGTGCCATCATGGGCTTGGCATCCCTGGTTTTGAAAGTTCTCATTATCCATCCTGTCATTTTTCTAGCAGATGCAATTGCTACAGTGTTATGGTCCTTGATGGTGAGATCCTCTGACATGATCACTCCCAGGTCTTTCACATTAGTTTTTCGCTCTGTTGTGTGGTTGGAATTTGTTTTATACTTCGATGAAATTTTAATTTCCTCACGTTTTCCATATCGGAGTAATTGAAATTTCTCATCATTGTTTTCAATGATGGGAAATTTCAATTGCTGACCTAGAAAATGTGCAGAGAACCTTCACAGCACGCATAACTGCAATAAACCACTTCAATTACTGGGAACGCTTGAAGTTCCTAAACCTGTACTCCCTAGAATGCAGGCGGGAGAGATACATTATTATATACATTTGGAAAATCCTAGAGGGATTAGTACCAAACTTGCACACGAGAGTCACTCCCTACAAAAGCAAAAGACTCTGCAGACGATGCAACATCCCCCCAATGAAAAGCAGGGGTGCCACTAGCATGTTGAGACACAACACAATAAGTGTCAGGGGCCCAAGACTGTTCAACTGCCTCCCAGCATACATAAGGGGAATTACCAATAGACCCCTGGCTGTCTTCAAGCAGACAGTGGACAGGCACCTAAAGTTGGTACCCGACCATCCAGGCTGTGGTTCGTACGTTGGACTGCGTACGGCCAGAAGTAACAGCCTGGTTGATCGGGCCCTGATCCACCTTGAGGCCTGATCACAGACCGGGCCGCTGGGGTGTTGACCCCGGAACTCTCTCCAGGTAAACTCCGGGTAAACATGTGTAGTGTGACCTAACTGTAAGTAAAAGTAGCAAGATATACCTGTTATCTTGTGTTTACGAGACAGAAAAAAAAACATCAGCACTCTTACCATCATATAAAACAAATACAGGTTTCTGTCTTACAGTCATTTGACAGGAAAGTAGTTCACTGGGTGGTTGCTGTCTACCAACGTACTACATGAAAAATTATTATTTTCGATCACTGTCAGCCTCAAAGTTATCTCTAAGTTACCAGACCCTGCCACGTGGAGGCCAGTGGTTCGTCTTTAAGGTCCCAAAAATACGAGTCAAATGCGGTACAGTGGTACCTTGACTTACGAGTGCCCCAGCTTACGAGTTTTCCGAGTTATGAGCCATCACTCGGTCGATTTTTTGCTTTGAGTTACGAGCCAAAATTAGAGTTACAAGCAAGCTTGAGATATGCTACCACTCACAGGAGATACCAAGAAAATATCAAAAACATCGATAATAACCAATGTGTAACATCCTTTCAATTTTGATACCACTGGAGACAATTCTGGAACATGTGTAATACATGTTCAGCAGGCCGGCTGGTTGGGTGGCCAGCTGGTTGGCCGGCTGGCTGGCCGGCGGCTGGCTAGCTGGCTGATTTGCTTTGGCTGTCTCTATCTCCTTCTGTCCATCTCTGTCTCTGTCTCACAGGTACACATAAATACAGTTACACATAGTGTAAATTACCTAGGATAACCCAAAAAATCCAGACAAAGTGTTATACTATGCTTGTAGATATAAGGCATAATAAGCATGACTGGCAAGTACTGTAATACACATTTTCACTTGTTCAGGAATCAAACGTGACGACTCTGCATCATGTGTAATACCTGTTAGTTCATGAGCAGCCTTCTCTCTGAGACAGAGAGACAAGTAGAGAGACAGGAAGACAGAAACACAGGCAGACAAAGACAGATAAGCAGAGACAGAGATAAATATAGAGCTAGATAGACAAATAGACAGATAGAAGCAAACAGATAGACAGGCAGATAGACAGAAACAGATAGACAGACATGTTTATGTGTAACAGTGAAAAATAATGCCAAGGCAGTGCACGATCATCAAATGTCACTCCACTGCTGCACTGTCAGCAGTGGAGTAACACTCATCTTACACCGTGCTTCAAGGAGTTCCATGCATACTCCAGCATTTCTAAAACATTGCTGGGACCTGGCAAAAAAGCCAAAAATCATTTGTTATTTATAAATACATTTTTCTTATTCAAAAACCCGTAACAAAAATATTGGGGTGGTTTTTTGGGGCTGGAACAGATTAATGGCATTTCAATTAGGAAAATTGATTTGATATACGAGCAAATTGAGTTATGAGCTCGGTCATGGAACAAATTAAACTCGCAAGTCAAAGTACCACTGTAGGTTCAAACCAATGAACTATTGAGAAGAAAGCAAATGTACCAAGCCATATGACAAGGCAAAATATATACTGGTGTTAATGCCTCAGGTTTGAACCTATGAACTCAGAGATGTGAGTGTCTCATGAAATTGTAATGACAGGATTGCAAACAAACCATACCACGGGCAGGGCTTGAACCCACAGTTAGAGAGTCGTATGTGTACCCGACAATATTATCATTATTATTATTATATTCTTGTGATAGTGCTAAATCCTTTTGGGTCATTCAGTACATTTTGAATGGGATTCACTGAGATTTGATCTCAGGTGGTGTATATAATTGTCTATCATACAAAATATTCTCAGTGAGGAGCTCTCAACTGTTTTGCAAGACTGATAACATAGTCATCCAAACTGCCCAGAATTCACCATATGAGGTGTAGGAATTGCCTATTTTGTACTGTGCTTGTTATGTTAAACTCCTAATAAATAAGCATTATTTTCTAGGTACCATTCAGGATGTGCCTGGGCTCCTGATACACTCTCCCCTATAAACAAAGATGATGTTAACCCTATATCAACCTCGCCAATCATTGGTCAGACACTTAAGGCAGTCGGCACGAGGAGCAAGAACAGCCAGCATTGGAGAGATATTGTGGCATCAGTGTCTCAGACTGAGGTAGGTGTCTGTATACCTTTGCATCTTATTCATTCACAACAAAATTTACTGAAAAGGTGATGTGGATATACTGGGAACATGGAGGGAATATTTTGAAGAGTTGTTAAGTGTTAATGAAGGGTGGCAGTGATTTCATGCATTGGGTAGGGAGGAATAACATCTTGTAGGAATGAGGCAGATCCAGATGATTGTGGGGAGGTGTGTGACGCTTTGTGTACAGTGAAATAGAGTAAAGCAGCTTGGATGGACGGGATCGAAATAAGAAATGTTTGGAGCAGGTGGTGTATGATGGTCTATTATCACAGGGTGTGCGCTCTGCATGATACATCTATCTGTGGAGTGTGCAGTGCTGTCACAATATTTCATAATAGGGGACAGAAAAACTAGTTTCCCATTATGATCCATTATTATTCAAATTCAAATTCAAATTTTTATTTCTTTGCAAGTTTATATTGTGATGTTGTAGGGAGTCCTATTTACATAGATAGTTTACATTGTGTAATTACAATAGTGATTTGCAGTGCAAAGAGAGCCACTGTCATGCTTAGGCATTACGGGCAGACTAAATTTAATGGGTTACAGACTACTTAATACTAGACAAATAGATCATAGTTTGTTAAAGTTGTACATCTGTTTTTATATACAGTCAACCCCCGGTGCTCGACGGCATCGGAGGTCGTCCAAATCGGTGTTCGACAGGTTTTTTAACGAGAATTTTGGCTCGGTATTATCGAATCTGCTCAGAATTGGCGATTCGTCCCGGACGCATTCGCGTGGCCCAGCTGGGCCCGGGCACTCAGTGTGCTATTGTTTACAAGCGAGCGACCACTACCCACGCATTCATACCAGCCTGCTGGCTAGCTGGTCAGCCAGCCAGCAGGCTGGCCATCCATCCAGCCAGCCAGCTGGCTGTTCAGCCAGCCAGCTGGTCAGCTAGCCAGCCAGCCAGCCAGATGGTCAGCAAGCCAGCCAGCCAGCCAGGGAGCCAGCCAGCCCCAGTCGCCGGCACAATTCCAAACATTCGCCAGAAACAGAACTCTCTGGAACACTTTTTTGAGCAACATGGGTCCAGTGATTCTCAAGCTGGTCCTAGTGGCATTAAAAAAACAATGAAGGGAAGTAACCCAGGGGAAGGACTTGGTACCTGAAGTCTTTATGGAAGGGGATTTCCCTTCCAAACAAAAGCAACTCTTCCATCCTCTCCCCTCCTCCCGTCTTCCACACATCAACAACTATTCAATAAAGGTAAGTGGCATGTTATTATTGTTTTATTCTTCATGTCTCATTGTTTTCTGTGTAATTTAATGTATATTTATTGTACAAAAATATTTTATTTTAATACTTTTGGGTGTTTGAAACGGAGTAATTTCATTTCCATTATTTCTTATGGGGAAAATAGAATCGGAGTTCGACCAAACCGGTGATCGATGGGCATTCTGGAACGGATTAATGAGAACCGGGGGGTTAACTGTATAGCAAACAGTAAATTGACTCAAATTACAATATGGGAAAATTACAATGGGACAAGTTGAAAGTAGTATTCAGGTTGAATACATCAACAGTAAAATGACTTAAATTACAATATGGGAATATTACAATAGACCATGTTGAAAGTAGTTTACAATATGAGATTGTTACAATTTAGTATAAATCAGAACAATTTTGTGCAGGTATTGATTTTTTACAAAATAGTATTAAGTAATGTAATGAACTTTGAACATCTATTTTTGAGGTTTTGAGATTTAGGTGAGTGAACGTAATATTTATGATGAATTTACCATCTTTGGTGGGTGTGCGGCACTCACCTAGTATACACTCAATATATGACCCTGGTGGAAGTGCAGTTTTGGAGTGGTTGGTGTATTTGTTCAATACAGTGGACCCCCGAGTTACGAGCACCTCGTAAATCGTACAATTATGTAAGTATAATATTGAAAGTGCTTTTGTAAGTGTATTTTTGGGGGTCTGAAATGGACTAACCTACTTGACATTATTCCTTAAGGGCGAAAATTCGTTCGGTAATGGCACTTGAGCAGGCTTCTGGAATGAATTATGCTCATTACTTGGGGTCCACTGTATATGTATGAAAAAAAAAGTGTACTTAGGAATTGGCAAAGCATGCATAATCGAAAAGGGGATGAAAGAGTGAGATTTATAGGGAAATAAGCTTGTTGAGTATACAGAGTAAAGTGTATAGTAGAGTTATTATTGAAAGAATTCTGAGTATTATGGAAAGTAAGATTGCAGAAGAACAAGGACATTTAACCCTTTCAGGGTCCAGAGGCCAAATTTCAATGTGTGTGCCAGGGTCCAAGAAATTTTGAAAAAAAAAAAAATATTTTTTTTCCTACAGAATTAAAGATAACAATTTTGTGAAGGTAATGAAACAAAAAAAAAAATTGCAATCAGTAAGTTACAAAGATATAGAGTCATGAAGTTGACCCTCAATGACCGGGTGGCGGCAACATCCGCGATTTCCGTAAAGTCGCATTCTTTTATTTTACGTTTTTGTTACTTTTTTCTTTTCTTTTCTAATATTTTTTTTCCAGTAACCTTTGTGGCCTGTGAGACCAATATAATGTATAATGTATAGTTGTACAATCACCAATAACTGCACTAATTTGTTTATCATTATATTGCTTACAAAACTTGTTTACAAGTTTATTGTAAACAAAATAATGATGAAAATAGTGCTGTATTGTGTTGAATACAACGGTACCATATAGTACTATATGGTACAATGTATCATATGGTGCAATGTACCATATGGTACAGATACAGGGATCCCAATGGAAATAAGTCACCCTGACTTTTTTTGGGTTATCCTAGGAGCTTTCACATATGCTGTTGCATTGGGCTGGTGCAGCATGCTGCATGCTCGTGGCACCATATGGTACTATATGGTACCGTTGTATTTAACACAACCACACTAATATTTTCATCATTATTTTGTTTACAATAATTGTTTACAAAAAAAAATATGCAAAAATGTTGTATATTAGTAATGTTCTATTATATATTTACAAATGTACAGTGACTAGACATGTTCCTAGAGGTGGATGACGAAGCGCTTTGTGTTGGAAACTGCTGCGTCTGTGCCTTGAGACCCTCACTCACTCTGAGCTAGTGCCTCCTTCCACCTGGAGTTTACCTGGAGAGAGTTCCAGGGGTCAACACCCCTGTGGCCCAGTCTGTGACCAGGCCTCATGTTGGATCAGAGCCTGATCAACCAGGCTGTTACTGCTGGCTGCACACAGTCTTAACGTATGAACCACAGCCTGGCTGGTCAGGCACCGACTTTAGGTGCCTGTCCAGTGCCTGCTTGGTAATCCCCCTTATGTATGCTGGGAGGCAGTTGAACAGTCTTGGGCCCCTGGCACTTATTGTGTTGTCTCTCAACGTGCCAGTGGCAACCCTGCTTTTCATTGGGGGGATGATACATCGCCTGCCGAGTCTTTTGCTTTCGTAGGGAGTGACACTCGTGTGCAAGTTTGGTACTAATCCCTCTAGGATTTTCCAAGTGTATATAATAATGTATCTTTCCCGCCTGCGTTCCAGGGAGTACAGGTTTAGGAACTTTGAGCGTTCCCAGTAATTGAGGTGGTTTATTGCAGTTATGCGTGCCGTGAAGGTTCTCTGTACATTTACTAGGTCAGCAATTTCACCTGCCTTGAAAGATGCAGTTAGTGTGCAGCAATATTCCAGCCTAGATAGAACAAGCGACCTGAAAAGTGTCAACATGGGCTTGGCATCCCTGGTTTTGAAGGTTCTCATTATCCATCCTGTCATTTTTCTGGCAGATGCGATTGCTACAGTGTTATGGTCCTTGAAGGTGAGATCCTCTGTCATGATCACTCCCAGGTCTTTGACATTAGTTTTTCGCTCTATTGTGTGGTTGGAATTTGTTTTATACTCCGATGAGATTTTAATTTCCTCATGTTTTCCATATCGGAGTAATTGAAATTTCTCATCATTAAACTTCATATTGTTTTCTGCACCCCATTTAAAGATTTGGTTGATGTCTGCTTGGAGTCTTGCAGTGTCTTCAATGGTGGACACTGTCATGCAGATTCGGGTGTCATCTGCAAAGGAAGACACGGCACTGTGGCTGATATCCCTGACCATATGGTACAGGGTACCATACAGTACAGGGTACCATACAGTACCAGGGTTCCATACGGTACAGGGTACCATATGGTACAGATACAGGGATCCCTATGGAAATAAGTCACCCTGACTTTTTTGGGTTATCCTAGGATCTTTCCACATATGCTGCTTCTTTTTTGTTCTTTTAACACGTCGGCCGCTTCCCACCGAAGTGGGGTGGCCCAAAATGAAAAAGGAAAGTTTCCCATTTTACATTTAGTAATATATACAGGAGAAGGGGTTACTAGCCCCTTGCTCCCAGCATTTTAGTCGCCTCATACGACACGCATGACATATGCTGCTATGTAGGATAATCTACGTACGTAACTGTATTTGTGTACACCTGAATAAACTTACTCAAGCGCATGTGGCGTTGTAAGTAAGTAGTCATCGGAGTTCGTAATATTCGGTGTTCGTAACGTTTTTTCGTAAAAATATTGGTTCGGAGATCGTAATTTCACTCAGTAATCGTAATTCATCCCAGACGCGTACCCCCGGCCCGAGAGGCCCGACGCACCATTCACAGTCAGTGTGCCATTGTTTACCAGCGAGTGAGGGTCACCCATGCGTTCATACGATACATTTCGTCATTATTCCATTGTTTTTAGTTCTTGCAACTGCTAAATAAGCCATCATGGGCCCAAAGAAAGCTCCTAGTGTCAGCCCTGTGGAAAAAATTGTGGCACTGGGGAAGTCCATGGGGTTGGAGGTTAGTGGCGAGGATGTGGAAGAGTTGGTGGAGGACCACAATGAAGAGCCTAACCACTGCAGATCTGCAAGAGCTTCATCTGCAACAGCAACAGACCACAGCTCGGGAAATTGCTTCAGAGGAGGAAGAGAGATGGAAGACGGTGCCTTCTTCAAAGATTAAGGACATTTGTTCCAAGTGGACTGAGGTGCAAAGATTTATGGATGATTTTCACCCTGACAAAGCTGTTGCAGGCCATGTTGGCAACATGTACAATGACAATGTGGTGTCCCATTTTAGGCAAGTTTTAAAGAGACGCCAGACACAGAGCTCTCTGGACAGTTATTTTGTGAGACAGGGGTCCAGTGACTCTCGAGCTGGTCCTAGTGGCATTAACCCTTTGAGGGTCGAGAGGCCCTCTCCCGAACTTGTTCTCAGGGTCGAAAAATTTAAAAAAAAAAAAAAAAAAATTTCTTATGAAATGATAGAGAATCTTTTTCTGATCATAACGCCACCAAAATTATGAAATTTGATGGAAAACTAACGGAGTTATGCTCTCACGAAGTTAGTGGTATAGATGACATTTATGCGTCGGCGGTTTCGCCCACTTTGAGCCCTATTTTCGGCAAATTTCAATGTTTCTGTCTACTAAAATTATAGCTATTTCGCTAGAACTCCATTTCTTCTATCGATTGAGTACAAGAAACCGCCAATTTACCAATTGCAACTACCCAAAATAGAGGTCAGAAAATGGCAATTTGGCCAATTTCACACAAATTTCAAACGATGCCAATTTCAAAATAGGGTCCAGAATAAACAATGCAGACATTCATGGCACTAAAATAACATCTTTTCTGTTCATTAGTCACGTCTCAAGGCCCCTTTTACATTACTTTTGCTTTCGATTTTGAATTTTTATTCTCAGAAAAAAATAGAAGATTTATTGTTATGTATTCAACTGCATCATTGTAGAAATGGTATAAATAATATCAGTGCACTTGTGCAAGAATATTAGACATGCCAGTTGATGTGTATTGGACGCATGGTGTGATTTGTTTACTCTTGAACATCGACAAAAATCAAACATTTTTGTTACTTTGCGCTCAGTTTCAAGGTACTTGTCTTCGTAAAACCAATCAAAATCATCACCATTTCTATAGTATATCTTTCATTCTATCGAATGAGACCATGAAAACCAGAATACAACCACAAATACCATACGAAAATACACCCGAAATTCGCTGTTTTAAACCAAAAAAACGGTCAGTTTTTTTTTCTCATTATGCACTGCGTGCTTCAGGATTTTTTTTATACTGCGCACACTAACCACGCAGACCCATTCTTTCATATGTAGGCCTGCCAGCTTTTTTCCACCAGATTTGAAGGCACTAGAATTTAGGCGTACAAGTACGTGACCGACCCTGGCTGCACTGACGTACTAGTACGGGACCGACCCTCAAAGGGTTAAAAAACAAAGAAGGGAAGTAACCACAGATAAGGACTTGTTACCTGATGTCTTTATGGAAGGGGATTCCCCTTTCAAACAATAACAAATCTTCCATCCTCTCCCCTCCTCCACACATCAACAACTCTTCAATCAAAGTAAGTGTCATGGTTTTATTATTTTATTCTTCATGTCTTATTGTTTTCTGTGTAATTAAATATATACTTAATGTAGAAAAAAAAATTATTTTAATACTTTTGTGTCTGGAATAGATTAATTGAATTTCCATTATTTCTTATGGGAAAAATAGATTCGGAAATCGTAATATTCGGGTTTAGTCACTCTCTCTGGAATGGATTAATTACGAAAACGGGGTCCACTGTACTACAGTTTGGACCCTCACCTCAAAGCCGTAGAACTACGGCATGGACCCTGAAAGGGTTAAGAAGGGTAGAGGATGTTCAGCCCAAAAGTTTCCATTAACCCTTTAACTGTTCAAACATTGATCTACGTTATAACTGCTAGCGCTCCAAAAGTAGATCAACATTTTATTTTTCCTCTCTCCAAATTTGGCACAATTGGCCTGAGATGCCTCATCAGTATGGAATGGGTTTTAACACTCAGTGTGCACAGTATTAAAATCTGGGATCACTTAGTACCTTGTTGGAGCACCAGTGCTAAATAAGCCACCACAGGCCCAAAGAAAGCTCCTAGTGTCAGTCCTTTGGTAAAGAAAGTGAGGAACACCATAGAATTAAAGAAAGAAATTGTAGCAAAGTATCAAAGTGGAGTCGATAAAGGCTATAGCACCAGCCAGCGATAAAGTGTAGCATTAACAGTGTAGCAAGTAAGTTAAGCCATTAATCGATAGAAAAATGACGACACGAAACTTAACTCTTCCATTGTTTGTTTGAGGAGTATAGGGACACTGAGGCCAGAGCTGCCCTCTGCCAACATCTCCTCCAAGGTAAGTGTAAATATTTCTTATTTATATAAGAGTGAATATTTCTTATTTATAAATTAAAGTGTAAATATTTATTTATAAATTAAAGTGTAAATATTTATTTATAAATTAAAGTGTAAATATTTATTTATAAATTAAAGTGTAAATATTTATTTATAAATTAAAGTGTAAATATTTATTTATAAATTAAAGTGTAAATATTTCTTATTTATAAATTATGTACATTGTGTGAATAGAGTTGGTGGCGGCCTGCTGCTGCTGCCGTCAGCAATGGCCCTTATACCCAACAACACTACAGCCAATTCTCTCATACATAATGACATATTTTATTCATTCTAGAGTATATATCATGTTTCTGTGTTATTAATATTGTTTATTATGTCATATTAGATGAATTGTGATAGATAAATAAGCCTGTTACAAAATGACACGATATCTATTAATAATAGACATCTCCAGTGAATACTAGAAAGGATAGCCCTTCTAGCATCCAGCCTGTTACTGGGCTTTTGCAACTAAGTCAGTATCCTAGTCCAGTTATCCGATATATTCAATAAGCTCCATGAGGATTACAACTAGTAGGGTACTAACCAAAACAAATATAATTAAAAGGTTTATTATCAAAGTTAGTGTCTAGGGTTTCAAAGTAAATAAATGTACATGTGATCAGGATGTTCATTAAGTTATGAATTAGGAAGTTAATTAGGAGGTTAGCTCCTACACTGCTCTCATATAACATAAGGCTGTGCTGAGGGCACATATATCCAAATGAATCTGAAGTATCATCAGATACAATGTCAGTAAGTACAATAATACAGATCTTTCTTCTTTCAACACGTCGGCCGTTTCCCACCAAGGCGGGGTGGCCCAAAAGGAAAAACGAAAGTTTCCCCTTTTACAATTAGTAATATACACAGAAGAAGGGGTTACTAGCCCCTTGCTCCCGGCATTTTAATCGCCTCTTACGACACGCATGGCTTACGGAGGAAGAATTCTGTTCCACTACCCCATGGAGATAAGAGGAAATAAGAACAAGAACTAGTAAGAAAATAGAAGAAAACCCAGAGGGGTGTGTATATATATATGCTTGTACATGAATGTGTAGTGTGACCTAAGTGTAAGTAGAAGTAACAAGACATACCTGAAATCATGCATGTTTATGAGACAGAAAAAAGACACCAGCAATCCTACCATCATGTAAAACAAATACAGGCTTTCGTTTTACACTCACTTGGCAGGACGGTAGTACCTCCCTGGGCGGCTGCTGTCTACCAACCTACTACAGTGGTACCTCGAGTTACGATGGTCCCCAAAATCGCCCTTTTATGTAAGTTTATTTTTTTATATGCTTTTGTAAGTATATTTTTGGGGGTGTAAAAGGACTAGTCTATTTTACATTATTCCTTATGGGGATAAATTCGTTTGGTAATGGCACTTGAACAGCATTCTCGAACGAAAAAATATCGTAACTCGAGGTACCACTGTACCTAGAATAATACAGATATATGCAAATAATAATAATAATAATAATAATAGTTTATTTGGACATGATACAAAGAATTACATTTGGTTATTGAGATTACATGAGGTGTACATTCCTAAAGCCCCTAATATGCAGGGCATTTTGGGTAGACTTAAAATTAACTTAAAACTAAATTGTAAGAATTTTTGTAGATAGTTTACAATGAGTATAGGTGAGTATTTAAGCTATGAAATTTGAACATAGTTTAGACATGACAGTTTTTAAACATAGTTTTGTACTTTTGTCTTCATTATAAAATTAATTAAATCAGATTAAACAAAGTAAAGCAATAATAATAATAAAATAATAAAAAGTTATGGTTGATAATTTATAAAATAAGTAAAGTTGCATATCTAAGTTATAAAGTTTGAATATAAGTTGAACATATCAATTAATTGTAGCAATTTATTGTAGCAATGCAACTAATTGAGTGAGATAACAATTTAAAACAATTGCATTGCAGTTAGTTTACGTGGTCATTATAATGTAAGTGTTGTGGAAATAATTAGCTAAGTATGTAATATTCATAACAGGTTTTACATTCAATTGATTAGTCAGGTTTTTACGTTAAGTTATTATTCTACTTTGCTGGGAATGTTTGATATTGAGCAATTAGCTTTGGGTGAGGTGGTGGTTTTTTAGCATCGTTTTGAATTGGGGTACAGGTAGGGTTTCTTTGGCAATGACAGGTAATGAATTCCAAATTTTCGTGCCTTTTATATGCATTGAGTTTTTACATAGTGTTAGATGGACACGGGGAACATCGAGGAGTGATCTGTGTCTAGTGTTATGGTCATGTGTCCTGTTAAAATTGGTAAGGAGAAGTTTGAGTGGTGGGTTAATATTTGCATAGAGTGTTCTATGTATGTAATAGGCACAGTAAAAAGTATGGATGTCTTGTATGGTGAGTAAGTTTAGGTTTTTGAATATTGGTGGAGTATGTTGCCTGGAGTGAGAATTTGTTATCATTCTAACTGCTGCCTTTTGTTGTGTTATTAGTGGTCTGAGATGAGTTATTGATGTAGAGCCCCATGTGCAGATTCCATAGGTGAGGTAGGGGTAAATGAGTGAGTGATATAGGGTAAGGAGAACTGGTTGTGGAACATAGTACCGTATCTTGGATAGTATTCCCACGGTCTTTGAGACTTTCTTGGAGATTTGTTGTATATGTGTCTGAAATTTGAGGCTACTGTCAAGATGGATTCCTAAGAATTTTCCCTCTGTGAGTTTTGTGATAGGGGACCCGTTTATCATTATGTTAGGTGGTGCGTTTGTAGCTCTGTTCCCAAACTGGATAAAATAGGTTTTATCAATATTGAGAGTAAGTTTGTTGGTCATCATCCAGGTAGATATTTTCTGCAATTCAGTATTTGCAGTGTTGGCTAGTGTGTCTGGGCTTGGGTGAGAGATAACGTATGTAGTGTCATCTGCAAAGAGTATGGGTTTGAGTAGTTGAGATGCATTTGGTAGGTCGTTAATGTAAATGAGAAAGAGTAGTGGGCCAAGAACGCTTCCCTGTGGGACACCTACGGTAATAAGAATATAAGTGTGTATGAGTGATCGCCAGGTAACTCTTAAGACTCGACTCAACCAGTGTCCGACAACTTCTCGTAAGCTAGCTTTTCTAACAAACTGACAATCAGAACAGCTTAATTGACCAGTAAAAGGACCAATTCGCAGAACAGCAATATAACAGGCAACAGCAACACAGCGTCAGGAACCAGGAGATAGAAAAACGACCCTAACTGGGGACCATCAATAGATCCTCCAAAACAGTCACAAAACTCCCTTTCTACTGAAGCTAGGTTCAGCATAAACAATCCCAAACTGTGACGGTGCACAGATGCCTTATCAAATTAGGTCAGGAGCTGTAGCTAGAGACCTGAAAATCACTGTCTAGTCTATCCTCTGTGAACAGAGTTACACAGAGTCCTGAGAAGTGTTTCGTCTCACCACCGAACACATACTCTACCACACAGAGTCTAAATGGCGAGAAAACAAGCAGAGATAGAAGAGAGGTGTTGTCTCAACGATGTCCAGCTGCGTAGTGCTCTCGAGGAAGGAGCAGCAGCCACCCACCTCAGGTGGAATCACGTGACTCCTCCCAGCAAATAGGCGCCGGCAGTACAACAAGCCTAGTGTCATAATTGGTAGTTTGCCAACTCCAAGGCAGCTACTACAAACATGAGCACAATTTATAATGTTACATCCTACCTAATAAACATAGCTAAGTCAAATAAAGTCAAATAAAAGTCAAATAGGTCAAATAATAATATAAAGCAAGATATTAACGATTTAGCTATTATCGAGAATATCAGCAATATAAAATTATAGAAAATGGAAAATATACATTATACAATATACATTATAAATTTCCATTGGGGTCCATTCTGGGGCTGCAATAAAGCCGTAGAGCTGATATTAGCGTCAAATTGAAGCATTTTGTCCTGCCTCCCAACAATAAACTCGCCTCCCTCCACCAGCAGTGGCCCTTATACCCAACAACAACAAAAACACTACAGCCAGTTCTCTCATACATAATGACATATTTTATTCATTCTAGAGTATATATCATGTTTCTATGTGTGAAGGTTGTCGTCAATCTTCTCAGGAAAAGTATAATAGAAAAAGACTAATAACAAGAAAAATAAACACTTTATTTTAATAGAATGAAATTTAAATAATAAATACGTAAATATGATTATAATAATCCTATATTAAGAAAAATGAAAAATGAAAACAAAAAATATATATATGATTCAAAGCTAAATATTTACAGCTGTGGTCTTAATACTGAAGCAATGAATCCCTGTGATGACTCCATGGTGGTGGTATTGTTGTTGCCTCGATGTTTTCCACAAATCCAACAGTTTTTCCAAACTTCCACAATGTCACAAATGATGTCAGGGACTCAGTTGAAAGTTGTCCCCTAGTGACGTCCAGTTGCCTGATGTTTCTAGTGTGTACTGAGGTACTACTGGTGTAATGCAGAATTGATGGAGTTACTCTGTTTCTCATTTGGTGAGTACGCCGGCCCCCCACTCAGCCTTGAATCCGATGATCCGAGCAGACACAGAGGACTGTGAATGAAACCACAATAATTACTCACCACTCTAGCATTAATTTACATAGTAGGCATAAGGCCTTTAAAAGAAATGGCGAAACTGCAATACATAACTATCAAAAACCAAGGCAGGACATAGCAGAAGAGAATGTTGTTAAACATGAGTGAAGCTCCAAAATAATTAAAGAGTGAAGCTCTTAAACATAAAATAATGAAGATACGAGCAGCCGTGAAGTACTTACAGTGAGATCGAGCGTGGTCTGTCAAGTGATTTCAACTGGTGGCCGGAGCCTAGCATTACACCTCTCACCGGGTAAAAAGGGGGGGGGGTATAGCAGCAGCGAGACCCTCACCCCACCTCAACAAGCAAACTACCACTCAACCATCACTCTACATACCTTCACACTTTCATCACTCCTATCTATGGACTTTTCCCTCACACTTCCCCATACCAAGACTGCTAGTCAAGGAATAGAAGTAGAAATTATGAGGTAAAAGTCCCCCAAAAAATGAAAGTCGCATAAGTACAAATATTCTACTGACTGTCAGAGAAATAATTAGATGAACCATTGATATACACAATATGAAACTTAAAAGCCTGGAGTGCCAATGTCCACCTCAAGAGGCGACTGTTGGTTCCCTTAAAAGTTTCTAGGTATACCAATGGTTTATGGTCTGTTTCTAGAATGAATTCTTTCCCCAGTAAATAGAATTTAAGTTATGGGTATCTCGTTTCCGGTGGAGGGAATTTATAGGCTCAGAAGTACCGGAAGCAGGATCGTGGCTATGAGGTGTAGTAAGCCATTGACACCTGTTGCACGACCCATACTTCTTTGACACCTGCGTGTACATATGTGGCCAGAAATACGTACAGTAGGGTCCCACTTATACGGCAGGTTAGGTTCCAGGCTAGTGCCTTAAAGCAGACATCGCCGAAAAGCAGAACGCCATTTTTTTCCACTTCTAAATGCATATAAATGCCAGACAACAAGCTTACATTAACTTATATTAAGTTAGCAATAGCACTAGGCATTAAAAAACACAATAAAAAGTAAGATACACACAGCGTACACTTATTACTTACCTTAAAGTATTAACATTGGCTTAAAAATAGTCTGTGAACCAATTTATGAAAAGATCAGTAGTCATCCAAGCTTTTGAATTGGATTTATAATAAACAGGGAGGCTACCTTTTGCATAGTTCTTTAGGGCCCTAGGATTCTCTGAGTGATAAATTATCATAGGTTTTAACTTGCAATCCCCAGCAGCACTAGCTCCTAGCAAGAGTGTTAGTTGAAGACTCAGATGAGTCAAAGGGATGTTAGGAAGCATTTCTTCAGCCATAGAGTAGTCAGGAAGTGTAATAGTCTGGCAAGTGATGTAGTGGAGGCAGGAACCATACATAGCTTTAAGACGAGGTATGATAAAGATCATGGAGCAGGGAGAGAGAGGACCTAGTAGCGGTCAGTGAAGAGGCAGGGCCAGGAGCTAAGTCTCGACCCCTGCAACCACAATTAGGTGAGTACATCTTGGGTTATCCTGGGTTCTCTACACATATGCTGCTATATGTAACTGTATTTGATGGCTATCTCAGCGATCAACATATACCTTGTTAGTAAGTTCATTCAGGTATACACAAATACAGTTATAAATTATCATACATAGCAAATATGCGTAGACAACCCAGGATAACCCAAAAAAGTCAGTTCACTGAGTTTAATCATTTCTAACTTGGCACTTAAAGTAAGAGGCTTACGTACTCCTCTTTTATCACAACTAAGCTTAGACGCCATAGTCAATGAGAGCCAACTAGTAAACGAAAGAGTAAACGAGAGAGAGAACGAGATATGGAGTTCAGAGAAGGTAAAAAACAAACTGAACAGGTAGTGGGCGATCACTCGGTCAGGCGAAATGAATGCGATTAATACGTGTCCACTTTTAGTTCATTCACATACGTTTGTAAGAGTTTGTGAGACTTTTACCTCAAAATAATTTTTTTATTATAATAATAATTACCTCACAATACAAATACTCTTACATTGTGTACAAGTTAGTACAAAATAAACAAACAGCAACACTCCCATTCTCATGCAACACACTATTTTTAGAGTTAATGATAGTATTACCATTATTATTATCATAATAAAAAAGAAGTGCTAAACCCACAAGGGTCGTGAATAACTATATATAGAGTGAAGGCATATGAAAGGAATATTTTTCTACAGTTATCCCTCAATGTTTGACTAGAGAAAACGTAATTCTTCCGACTTCTACAAAGTCGTTTGGTAAACAAATATCATATTTGTCAATTTTTATTCTGTGGGTGTATGTATCATGTTTATATGCTATGTAACGCATTTTTTAAAATTATTTTGAAGAAAATATCATAGATGAATTAATGAAAATGTCTATATTAACGTAAAATAAGACATTTAATGTGCCCAAGAGTGATTATTATTAATATTACGTAATGTTTTCCTTCCGCCCGGCAACACCATAGCATATAAACAGCATGTTTATATGCTATGTAACATGTTTCTTATATAATTTTGAAGAAAAAATCATAGATGGATTAATGAAAATGTCTATATTAACGTAAAATAAGACATTTAATGTGCCCAAGAGTGATTATTATTAATATTACGTAATGTTTTCCCTCCGCCCGGCAACACAATAGCATATAAACAGCATGTTTATATGCTTTGTAACGTGTTTCTTTTATAATTTTGAAGAAAATATCATAGATGGATTAATGAAAATGTCTATATTAACGTAAAATAAGACATTTAACGTGCGCAAGAGTGATTATTATTAGTATTACGTAATGTTTTCCCTCCGCCCGGCAACCACACCTACATAGCATATAAACAGCATGTTTATATGCTATGTAACGTGTTTCTCATATAATTTTGAAGAATATATCATAGATGGATTAATGAAAATGTCTATATTGACGTAAAATTGGACATTTAATGTGCGCAAGAGTGATGATTACATAATAGAGAGAGTGCTCACGGAAAATGTAAACAAAACCGGGTGGCGCGCGCCGTATCTGAAAGACGCTCGCTGTATACAAAAGTTTTGGTCATAATTTGAACTCGCTGTATGAACGGAACGCCGAAAGACGAAACGCCGAAAAGCGGGGCCCTACTGTATGCCTGATTTTATGCCACATCTTACGATGGGCCCATTGTTCGGTCACTGGCAGGTCATGAGCCATTTGGAGAATTGACTCGCGGCATTGGTCGGGAATGACTAGGAGGGAATAATCTACTGTAAGAGAATTAGGTTTCAACACAGATTTATATAAGATCCCGTCACGATATTCAAACTTATGTGACGAGTATCTTCCCTGGATAACTGTATTATTTATAGCATGACTATGGTAATACCGAAGTGAAGGGCAAGTCTGCTGTAAATTGATAAAGTCATCTTTGGACCGAAGATCTGTGGCAATTAAAGGATCAATAGAAGGTGAAGTCTGAGCTTTAGTCTTTACTTTACTTGGAACAGATGATATATGGTTGGAGGTGGAAACCTTACTGTCATCTACTGAGTGAACAGGTGATCCTGCCATCTCGATTCCGAGTGCAGTATCATCTGTTTCAACTTTTAAATGACTATTACCATGAGATAAGGGAGATTTAGCAATAGAACTGAGAAGAAGCGTATCTACCTTGGGAGGAGGCTGAGCTGAAAAACTTGCATCTATGTGAGGTGACGAAAGATCGGTCTTCCAAGGAGGAATGGAACCTTTAACGTTACCTATTATTATAGAGCAAGTTGTGATGGGAGCTAGTACCGCATTAGTCCAACCTGTAAACCATTTGGACCTGATGTAACACCGCATGGTAGGAAACGTGTCTGTACGGCCCAAGTAATCTGAAAGAGTAGTGGAGGCATGTGTGGGTTTGAGATTAGGGAACAGTTTATCTGAAATGACTATACAAGTGCATCCAGTGTCTCTTAATATCTTAGATACCTTAACCCTTTCAGGGTCCAAGGAAGGTCTCCGAATCTCGTTCTCAGGGTCCATGAATTTCAAAAAAAAAAAAAAAATTATTTTTTCTTATGAAATGATAGTTTTTTTTTTCTAAATCT
>WNWK01025908.1:0-28010 GCA_009830355.1 Cherax destructor
TTCCTCCTTGCCCTACACACGAAATCACAGCTTCCCTGTCTTCATCAACATTTAACAAATCCTCAAAATATTCTCTCCATCTTCCCGATACCTCTAACTCTCCATTTAATAACTCTCCTCTCCTATCGGTGAAAAATATAAAATGGTAATACAGGTCAGCCATCACTAATCCGGCAAGCAGTTATCTGGTTCCATCAGTAATCCGGCACAAATTTCGGCTAGCATAATTTCAAATTTCATCATCATACTGACTCAAATTTCATCATTATACTGACTCAGAAATTGTGCAGATGGTTGTAAATCCACAGCAGCAAGCCAGTGGAGGAGAACGTTTTTCAGTTAAATACATATCTTTAAATAACAAAAAAAGGCACAATACCGTGACTGGAACAAATGACGACGTTTCGGTCCGACTTGGACCATTTAAAGTCACACTAACACAAAGAACAGGAAGAAGGAGTATTTATAGGCAGCAGACAAGGGAGGGCACAAGAAAGTGGTGGAGGAGTAATAGTGGAAGTAGTAGTGGTATTGGAAGTGGTAGTAGTGGAGTCAGTCAATACTAGTAAAGAGGAGCACTGCAATAAAGCTGGCGGCCTGAATAGGGTAAGGACAAGAACACAGAGGGGGAAAAAATTATGAAAATAAAATAAAGGACAAATACAGTGGAGAAAGGAGAAAGGGGAAGAGATAGAAGGGGAAGGAATCAGGTTTAAGTCACGGGTGTTCTGAAGTTTGGAGCATTTAACAATGTAATGGGAGAGGAAAGCATCTACAGAGACAAAGCCAGGGCTAAGATTCATACAGGGAAAGTTGTGTACAAGGGAGGATTCAACCAGACAGCGACTGTGAAAGTTAGACGTAGGGTAGACAGTTTTAGCAGAAGACCAATCAATAGGATGACTGTACCCATCCTGTGGGCGGTAGTCAAAAGATTGCAGAGGTACATAATGGGTCCAGGGACTGGGCCCCAAAGTTTTGATAGCTGAGCAAGTTACAAATAGATAGATATGGTCACAATCATGACAAGTTACAAATGTATTTATAGGTTGCACACTACAGGATAATTTAGCCAAACAGCACACTCTCTCACAAATTATTTACGTTGATGGTTCAGTTCACCAATCAACTGGTGCAGCTGGTAGTGCTGCTGTTGTCATACAGAGTGATGGCTCTCTTAAAGAAATTGGAGCACGCATCAATAACTGGGCCTCTACCCTTCAGACAGAACTGTTTGCCATACTCCTTGCACTCAAATGCGTCCATGTATCTAAGGTTGACTCTCTAATTGTAACTGATTCTCTGTCATCCATAAATGCTCTCAACTCATCAAGTATAACTTGTAGCATGCTTGTGTCAGAAGCCAGACACAGGTATGGTAGGATTGTGGATAGTAGAGTCAGGGTGCACATGCTGTGGATTCCATCTCACATTGGTCTTCAGATGCATGATAGAACTGATAAATTGGCTAAGTTTTATGCTTTCAAAGAGAGGGTAGATTACAATCTTGGCTTGTCAGTTAGCAGTTTGAGAACAATAATACGAAAAGAACTAGAACTGAATTTTATTGACTTAAGACTCAGGGAGATTGACACCAGTCAGTCCATCTATCATCATTCTATCATGCAGGAGGAGCCACATGTCTATGGTGCATCCAACAAAATAAGCAGACTCTTGGATGTCACCACCGCCCGCCTCCGGCTGGGTTACAAGTATCTTTGGCAGGTTAAATCACAACCACCAGATGTAGACCAAACAAAATGTAAACTTTGTCAGTTGGATTATTGTCACACCCTGCGTCATTATGTACTGGAGTGCGATGAAATTAATGAATTCAGAGACAACTCACTCAGAAATGTTCAAGATATGTCAAAGTATTTTATCCACAGTGGTATATTACAGACCATTCTGGAAAAATACCCTGACTTTGCTCCCTGTAAATAAAGCATTGCTACGTGTGTGTGTGTGTGTGTGTGTGTACTCACCTAATTGTACTCACCTAATTGTGGTTGCAGGGGTCGAGACTCAGCTCCTGGCCCCGCCTCTTCGCTGTCCGCTACTGGATCTCTGCTCTCCCTGCTCCACGAGCTTTATCATACCTCGTCTTAAAACTATGTATGGTTCCTGCCTCCACTATATCTTTCTCTAGACTATTCCACTTCCTGACTACTCTGTGTGTGTGTGTGTGTGTGTGTGTGTGTGTGTGTGTGTGTGTGTGTGTGCGCGCGTGTTGATTGCCTTTTTGTCCTGTGCACATGTCGATTGAAGGCTGGGCCTGTTGTGTGTGCGTGTGTGTGTTAGTTAGTTATCATTTTGTCCTAGGCACATGTCAATTAGATACTAGGCCTGTTGTATGTATGTGTGTGTGTAAGGAAACACTTCGAAATGTTTCTGCCCCACCGGGAATTGAACCCGGGCCCTCCGTGCGTGAAGAGAGAGTGTGTATGTGTATATTTAAGTGTGTGTGTGTGTGACCCAAGAATAAAATTTGCACCAAGAACTCATTACAGTTGTGACCGGGTGTAGACTAGTGAAGTGTTCATTGCGTTATAATTTGTTCATGATTGTAACCATGTATAAACGTAAGTAAGTAAATTTACTTACATGTTTCATTACCTTTGTAACTTGTGAGTTCATTACCTTTGTAGCTTGTTAGTTCATTACCTTTGTAACTTGCTCAGCTATCAAAACTTTGGGGTCCAGTCCCTGGACCCATTATATACCTCTGTAATCTTTTGACTACCGCCCACAGGATGGGTATGGGGTGCATAATAAAGATATCAAACTAACTAACACTACAGGTCCCAATGCTGGATTAGTGATGGCCGACCTGTATTCATTTTCTGTCAATTTGCAATAATAAAAAAAATTCTTGGTGAGTGTAAGCAGTGGTTCCCAAACTTCTGTTGATCTCATACTCTTTGATGTTTTCTATTATAAATTATGTACTCCTTTGAACAAATGCAAAAAAATAATTTTCTGCAATTATTGTTTGACAAAGACATACAGGTAAGACAATATACAATATTCCTAAATTTTAAAAGTAGTATGTAACTTTGCTGTACAACAGTATTCTTAAAAAGAAGCATGGTACAGGCGATTGAACTCACCACAAATTCAATCCCCCCTCCCTTACCATGGTTTGTTTGCAATCATGTCATTATGATTTTGTATTCTTCACACAGGAGAAAAAGATAAACTTTTAAAACAGAAGCTTTGTTTATTCATCATAAATTGTGACTGTGCACAACTATAAGCAAAATGACATTAAAGATAACTGCAAGAAAAATATTATATTTGTACCCTCATATTAAGAAAGCAACACATTTTATAAGTGAAGATACGTACTAATTTAGACATAAACTGTAGATAATCAGAACATGAAATATGTATTACATTTGTTTTAACAACTGAGAAATTGATTGTGAAGGATGTGCCTGCTTATTCAAAGCCAGGGGTTCAATTCTGGGTGATATTTTAAGACAGAGCCACCCCTGAGGTCATCCTCCACAAAGAGTTCAGAATGAAATTTGGTCTTAATAATGCACAAAACAGAGAATCCATGCTCATAGATATATTGTGGGAATGTTTAAAGTTTTGTTATGGTTATAGTGGCAACTAATGGCTGACCAAAAATTAGTCAGTGGTAGTGTTTTATGAGCATCCCAAGCAGTTGGGGCATTCACAAAATATGGCAATATATCTTGCACTCTTTTCAAGAAGTGAGTGCACACAATCCAGAGTGAATGGGTTAAGCATCTTTTTTTTAGTCTATAATATAAGACCTGTTCCAATAAAGCTTACTGAGGTGTCTCCATCCTCGAGATCAATGGCCAAGTTTTCAAACTTTAAATTTTCCTGTCTTGACATCTTGTTCCTATAATTCCAGTTTCTTAGTAAATGCCCAAACTTTATCAGTGACATTGATAAATCTGCCAGAAATGCTGTGAATACTGTGGGCTTCTTGCAAAATTTATATCTGTAAATTTATTATGTGAATAAATTTTAACATTATTAATATTATTAATGTATTACTATTATTATTTTTATTATTAACTTTTTGAACTGGCCTTGTAATGACATTCAGTGTTTTGACAAGAATGTGGCTTCAGGAACACTAATTTCAACCTGGAGATTGTGTACTGCCATATTGAGATGGACTCACCCATCCCTTCTCTCAGATTCATCTCTTAACAGCTGCATTCCCTCATGAGAGCCACTGCACCTCATTGTGAAATAGTGCCTCATGTTCATTATAATAATTGAAACAATAACCAAAAGCACCAACAATAAAAGCACCCATGTTGCCATTTTCCTGGCTGTTTTGAGTCTAATGACATTTATAAGAGCAAAATATGTGGCACTTAACTGAACATTAACTAATAAGTGTTGACATATGCTTTATTGCCCTCATTAGTTACATATAACCTCAAATCTACTAACTCTTGTATTTTATATACGTATATTAAAAAAATAACTTCCAACATGTAATAATAACTTGCACTCCCCTGAAAATCCCCTTATGTATATCTCTGGGGAGCATGTGTGCCTGTTTAGGAACCCCTGATATAGAGCATCTGGCTGCAAAGAGTATTTCAGGTTTTTTAAATAAAAAAATTCCATCCTAGTGTTATACAAATAACAAAAAGGCACAATCCCGTGACTGGAACAGTACACAAATAACCCGCACATAGGAAAGAGGAGCTTACGATGACATTTCAGTCCGACTTGGACCATTTACAATGTAACTTTGTAAATGGTCAAAGTCGCGACTGAAAGCCGTCGTAAGCTCCTCTCTCCTATGTGCATGTTATTTGTGTAGTGTTATACAAATTCTTCCCATAGTTTGTTAAAAATGAAATTATTGATTATGCTCTTGATTATGGCCATTTGTGGAAATAATTCTTTTTTGAAAACCATGTTAAAGAAATATGCTTGATAGTAGTATATGAATTTACTTGCTGATCATTATAATTCTTAAATAATGATCAGCAAGTAAATTCAAAAATCAAGCATATTTCTTTAACATAGTTTTCAAATTTTTACGAGACAGGGCATTCTGGAGAAATTGGGTTTTGATTTTTAACATAAATTCGAGAGCCAAACCTGTTACAAATAGTTTGCAAAATGTGTACAGCATTTTGGATGATACAGTTTGGCTGGTGTACATAAGTACAGAAAAGTTTAATCAAAATGCGCACCACCTTTACATTTTGCTCTGATTTATTGTCTTTATAGATATTTTCCCTGACATTTAAAAATTCATTCTGAATTTTTTCTACCTTCATGAAGATGTCTCTGTAGTTATATGGTGGTGCATCAAGTCCACCCATAGCCTCTGCTTCTCTTTGCTTACTGTATTTCAATTTGCACACTGAGCATAACTTTGTCGTGGGGTTGATTGCATTACCACATTTCAAACATTTTAGAATTATCTCCTGTTTTGGTAAATTTATCATAGTTGGCCAGTTATTTTCACAAGCCTCACATGTGCAAGTAAAATGGAATAAATTTATCAGTGCAGTCCTCCTGGAATCTCTGTCTGCCTCAGTAAATTCATACCCATAACTCACTGTTAATGTTTTGCCAGCAGGGATAAAATGAGTTGCTCTCACAACTTCAGTTTTCCCATAAAAAACTACACAACAATTTGGATTGCAGGCGTGATTCACGAGGCACGATGTGTAAACAGCAGCTCCAGTTCGTACCAGCACACTCATCTTGTTGTTATTCACAACTTCCTAAAATAATAAAGAAAAGCTCAGTGATATAAATGAAGCCTCACAAGCTAACCTGTGTATTTCATACCTACTAAAACTGAACTGTAAGAAATGATTTTAATGAAAAATTAATTTTGCAGAAATCTGCATGACTGTGAACTTCTGAATTTCATGTATTGGGCAATGAAAAATGCTGTATCTCTGGCCTTCTATCCTAGTGTACACATAAAACATAGGAATACTGTCACTCTCAGGTAGGTACTGATTCCGGTATACAAATTATTGTATTCAGATAGAGATTATAAACACGTAAAGGTCATGAATTAAACAAGTGTGCAACACTTAGGTGTCTGTTATGGAAACATTTTGCCACTCAGTGGCTTCCTCAGTCTATTACAGAGAAGAATGGTTGAAGATCAGAAGGAGTTTGAGGTATTCAGTCACTCAACCTGGAGTCGATGTAATCAGTCCATCAATCTTGATAAGAATACAGCATTTGCATGAAGGAGCAACTTGTATACTGGAGACAGGCAAGGTGAAGCAGTTGTAGATGGTGTCACCTTGGACAAATCCTCAGGTGGAAGGAGATAATGCCTATAGGTTAGGCAAGCATAGAATTCCCTGTATGTATCAAGATCCTGAAATATTGCTGTGTCTGACAGGAATGTAAAGTAAAGTAAAGTCAATTTTATTTCATTGCAATTATACATAGATATTGGTAGTTACAATCATAAACTGAAGTGCAAGGAGAGCCACTGACATGCCATGGCATTAGGGGCAGCTTAATCTAATGACTTATAGACTATGTACATAATATTAGAGAAATTGATTGAGTTTATACTAGTTATATATTTGATTTCAAATTACAATATGATGATATTATACTGTTAAAATTACAATATGATGACATTACATTGTAACAAGTGTTTAGGAGGATGGTAATATAAAATTGAGATCATCTTAAGGAAAATAACATTGAGCATTTTTGAAAGTAATTTATAGTATGAGTATTTAGTTTAGGGTGAGTAGGGGGTAACATATTAGTAAAAATTGAAATTATCTTATAGGAAAATAATATTGAGCATTTTTGAAAATAGTTTACAGTATGAGTATTTAGTTTAGGGTGAGTAGGTGGTTTTTGAGAAGTCTTAAATTGATTTTCAGACAAGGTTATCTTAGTATTTACTGGTAATGAATTCAGATTCTGGGGCCTTTATGTGCATAGAATTTTACATAGGTTGATATGGACTCGGGGTATATCAAAAGTGATCTGTGTCTTGTGTTGTGGTCATGGGTCTATTAAAGTTGGTGAGGAGAATTTTGAGTGGAGGGTTTATATTAGGTGTAGAGTTTTATGTATGTAGTAGGCACAAGAATAAGTATGAATGTTCTTTACGGTGAGTAGTTTTAGGCTTTTGAATATTGGTGGAGTATGCAGTCTGGAGTGGGAATTTGTTATCATTCTGACTGCAGCCTTTTGCTGGGTTATAAGTGGTCTAAGGTGATTTACTGTTGTTGATCCCCATGCACAGATTCCATAGGTGAGATAAGGGTAGATAAGTGAATGATATAGTGCAAGGAGAGCTGATTGAGGCACATAATAGCATATCTTTGATAATATGCCTACTGTCTTTGAGATTTTCTTGGAAATTTGTTGTATGTGTTTTGGAATTTAAGGCTACTGTCAAGGTGGATTCCTAGGAATTTTCCCTCTGTGAGTCTTGTGATGGGTGAACCATTGAGCGTTATTTTAAATGGAACATTTGTGGCTTTGTTTCCAAACTGTATGAAGTAGGTCTTGTCAGTATTGAGAGTAAGCTTGTTAGTCGTCATCCATGTTGATATTTTCTGTAATTCGGCATTAACAGTGTTGGTTTCAAAGGATATCCCTTATACAATATGCAGTAAGTGACACTAGCTTCTAGACTAATACTTAAGGGGGATTGCCCACAAATATTACCTTATAGTGGGCATTCGCCGCTATAACCTCACAGCTCAAATAACCCCACCTTACTCCGAATATCGCCCAGCTATACTAAGAGAAATGCAGAGTATATTATCTTACTGCGGGGCCTGGGCCAGAGACGAATCCACAGTACGTCTAAAAGCCTCTGTGAATCTTGGTTCCCAGGCAAGTATTTTGAAGACACGTGGGGGACCGAGCTCTAGCTCTTAGTACCCTGTTAACACCACGACGTCTAGTTCAAGAAGGAACTGGTGCTCTTTCCCGCTTAGATTCAAGTGTGGAGCTGCCAGTTCTCGTTAGCTAACATAATCTAATGCTCGCCTATTCAGGCCTTAAAACTACCTATATTAGGGTGCTAGAGCTACATTATTAATGTCTAACATTGCCTCAATAATCCTAATATTAGTTACTAACTGTACAAACTTTCCTAGGCTTTCCTAGGTGAATAAATCTATCAATTAAAATGTACACAATTGTTACCTTCGCCAACTTGAATGTGTGTGTATGTTTTGGTTGGGTGTGTGGGTTCCTGAACACCGAAGGCCGATCCATGGTATGTTTAAGGCTCCTTACGGCTCACTTACCCTGTGGAACTTGAGCGACTCAATAAAGTTTCCACACCTTCTTATCAGGCTGGTAAGGATTGATGAGTAGCGTTTAGATTGTTCTCTGGTTATTAGACCCCTTCTGTATTGTTTTCAAATTTGGGGCCTTTTTGTTAATGGATTTAAGGATGCTGGGTGTTAGCCAGGATTGTTAAGTCTCTTAACTGTGATCTGTTTAGTTTTTTTGGGCAATGTTTGTTATAGAGGTGGTGGGTTTTTAAGGAAATTCTTGATGCATTCATTAGTATTGAATATGTTTCTAACTCATTATGCCAGTCATGTTAATCATAGCTGTTATAAAGTTATTAACAGTGACTCGTTATGTAGTCTGAAGGTAACTTTTGTAATATCTTGGGGCAGTTTACCTAGGTTGGTTATGAGAAAGGTAGTGTAGTGGTCTGTGGTGTTGTCTGTGATTATGCCTGATTTTAGAGGGGATATAGTGTTAGTCCAGATGTGGTCTAGTAATGAGGTACTAGTCTCGGAGATTCTTGTAGGTTTTGATATTGTTGGTAGTAACAAGCAGTTGCTCATAGTGTTTGTGAATTCTGTTACTTGTGGGTCCTGGTCATGTAGATTTATGTTGAAATCTCCTGTGAGCAGCAAATGGTCTTTGTTCATGTGTGCATCAGTTATCAGGTTTCCTAGTTTTTCACTAAAGTGGTGAATGTTTGACTGGTAATCTGTAGATGTTTATCACTGTGAGGGGTTTTTGCAGGTCTTTTGATTTAAATTTAGCTATAATATATTCTCCATGCTCATCCCTTGTGCAAGAGTTATTGATACATTCAAGTTGATCTGAGTAATATATAGCTATTCCACCCCCTTGCTGATCTGTCCTACAGTTGTGAATGGCTGTGTAACCTGGGATGGCATAGACATCTGTAGTATCAAGCTTTAGCCAGGTCTCAGTGAGTGTGATGATTGACATATTGGTCTGTAGGGATTGGAGTAGTGCTGGGAGGTCATCATAATGTTTGCTCAAAAAATTTAACATTGTAATTGAAGATAGTTATGTTATTGTTGGCTCTGAGTAATGTCTTTGCTTGATCTGCTCTGTAATAGTTGCAGTTGCTGTTGGAATCATGTAAGTCATTTAATAATAGGTTGATGTCAGGATCAATGCCTGTAATCATAAGATTTGTGTGATTCTATAATAGACTTGAGAACAATGATAATGCTAACTTAATAATATGACAGTGGTCCTCACTAATGAAATAACCGTTCCAGAGCTATTTTCAACCGAAACGTATTCAACCCTTATTTCCCATAAGAAATAAGTAAATAATTAATCCATTCCACCAAAATATTCACATATAAATAATAAAACAGATTAATAAAAAATTTACTTCCTTTATTGAAGAATTGCAGGCATGTAAGAAGGTAAAATGGTAATGAAGGTCCTGTTGGGATTTCTCCAAACACTGATAATTAAACACTTGTTGGGGAATTCTTAGCTCTACAGGGAATCCACCCCTGCCTTTGCTACACTCCTGCATGACTGCTACACTCCCTGCATGATGCAACTCCCATGAATGTACACTCCGCATGATGCTACACTCCCTGCATGCACATGCTACACTCCCCCCGCATGATGCTACACTCCCTGCATGATGCTACACTCCCTGCATGAATGCTACACTCCCTGCATGAATGCTACACTCCCTGCATGAATGCTACACTCCCTGCATGAATGCTACACTCCCTGCATGAATGCTACACTCCCTGCATGAATGCTACACTCCCTGCATGAATGCTACACTCCTGCATGAATGCTACACTCCCTGCATGAATGCTACACTCCCTGCATGAATGCTACACTCCTGCATGAATGCTACACTCCCTGCATGAATGCTACACTCCCTGCATGAATGCTACACTCCCTGCATGAATGCTACACTCCCTGCATGAATGCTACACTCCCTGCATGAATGCTACACTCCGCATGAATGCCACTCCCTGCATGAATGCTACACTCCCTGCATGAATGCTACACTCCCTGCATGAATGCTACACTCCCTGCATGAATGCTACACTCCTGCATGAATGCTACACTCCCTGCATGAATGCTCACTCCTGCATGAATGCTACACTCCCTGCATGAATGCTACACTCCCTGCATGAATGCTACACTCCTGCATGAATGCTACACCCTGCATGAATGCTACACTCCCTGCATGAATGCTACACTCCCTGCATGAATGCTACTCCTGCATGAATGCTACACTCCCTGCATGAATGCTACACTCCCTGCATGAATGCTACACTCCCTGCATGAATGCTACACTCCCTGCATGAATGCTACACTCCCTGCATGAATGCTACACTCCCTGCATGAATGCTACACTCCCCGCATGAATGCTACACTCCTGCATGAATGCTACACTCCCTGCATGAATGCTACACTCCCTGCATGAATGCTACACTCCCTGCATGAATGCTACACTCCCTGCATGAATGCTACACTCCCTGCATGAATGCTACACTCCCTGCATGAATGCTACACTCCTGCTAATGCCACTCCATAGAACTGCCCCCCTGCATGAATGCTACACTCCCTGCATGAATGCTACACTCCCTGCATGAATGCTCACTCCCTATGAATGCTACACTCCCTGCATGAATGCTACACTCCCTGCATGAATGCTACACTCCCTGCATGAATGCTACACTCCTGCATGAATGCTACACTCCCTGCATGAATGCTACACTCCCTGCATGAATGCTACACTCCCTGCATGAATGCTACACTCCCTGCATGAATGCTACACTCCCTGCATGAATGGTTTAATAAAAATAATGAACAAACAAAACACTCACTACTTGTAAGGTTAGGCAAACGAACTCTGACGACTTGTAATGATAGTTAGCCATGCAGTTACTGATAACAGTTGAATGGAGGTGATTATATGGAGTGTAACTGCATGGCATGATGAGTCTAGTGTGTGGATTCTAACTCTTCACTGCCAGCATCACTGCCGACATTGATAGATAACATGAGGGTACACAGGCAGTGTTTGTGCCCATGGCTCGGGAGGGCCATGCCCATGCAAGGGAGAGAGGAGTAGGCCTGTTAACTGAGTGATGCCTGGATGCCAAGTGAGAAAGGAACATGGTGGGGCAGACTGAAATGGGTATGGCCTATAGGTGGCAGCACGAGCATGGCACGAAATATGAAATCAGCTAGGAGACAGCATAGGTTGTCTATGCAGACATGCACCCCCATGGTCATCCCTGACCATGATTGACTGTAAAAAACACTAGGTCTCTCTCTTGCAGGAACAGGGCACCGAACACAAAATAATAACATAAATATATACAAATGTGGACATGGAAAAAAAAAAGCTTCCTACAGAGAGGGAAGAAAAAAAAGGTGTGGTTCGTGGTCTAAGGCAGTGAGCGTCGATGGGCATCACTGCGCGCCTTCCTGCGTCTGGACATATACTGCAACACAGGAGACATCGCTGCAGCTGAGCTGTGATGTAACAGGGTACAGTCTCCTCTGGGACGGTGAAGCAGTCATTGTAGTAGTAGCTGCAGAATTCACTCAACCTGGGGCACAACCTGCTGGTGCCCTCGTGTGAGGCGTCGTCAGTAGTCACAACTGGACAGGACTTCTTCTGGCAAGCGACTCAGGAGGACATTTCTCCACTGGTACTGTCACTGGGGCTGTCACTGCTGGCGAGTGTGGAGTGAGTCGTGGCAGAGACGACTTGGCGAAACATCTGGAGGTCATAACAGCATACACCTTACTGCAGTGAGTGGGTTAGCAGTCAAAGTGACATCATCTTTGTGCAGGCTGCTCACTGAAGCTGTGACACGAGGCTGACAGTCGCCTGCCGACAGGACAGGGCTACTCCGGCTTGACGAGTGTCATTCTCTCGACAGTTAAAGTTACAGCAGAGGATGGTCTAAGCGTCCTCAGACTGGTCTCTACATATAACTGCACTCTAACGGTCAGAAGGTGAAGTGGAAATGAGTCTTGATGGGAGAATCGTCACAGGTACGATTCAGCAGGGCATTACAAGCGGCAAACAATAAGAGCTTTCTGTACAAGGGGCTCAGACTCTTGTAACTGACACCTAAACTGACAAATGTCAGTTGTCAAGCGCCGGGTCACACCGAGTGACAAGTAACACGAGGAAGTAACACAGGTGCTACACAGTGGTCTGGGCGAACATACTGTGGTAGACACACAGCTGTGCTCAAGACTACACAGGACACACGGAAAACTGCACACACCTATTGCACATGTGGTACAACATGGCTTACTGGCAAATGACACTTTTCTGTGCAAAAATTGACACTAAGCCATACACGAACATGTGAGAACACTCGACATATATCTTCATATCTTCTCTCAAACTTCTCGACAATACTGAAAATAAATTGCACACTTCACACTAGAACATGTGACATCATGTGGTGATGTCAGGTGCGACGTCGTGAGGTGACATCATGGGGTGACATCGCGAGGTGATGTCCTGGAGTGACGTCGTGAGGGATGTCATGGGGCGACATCATGAGGTGACATCAGGCAACATTGTGGGTGACGTTGTGAGGTGACGTCGGGCAGCATCGTAGGTGACATCAGCAGCAAGGTGACATTGTGAAGTCGGGCAGCATCATGGGTGACGTCAGTGGCATGTTGACGTCATGGGTGATACGGGCAGCAGACCACAGCATGGCTTGGGATCTGGCTTAACCCACGTAGCTGTAGTAGCTGTAGCTCGTTACACCCCACGTGGCTTGCTCCATGTGGCTTCGAGTGACCTCAGGCACTCAGATACACAGCTCTGGCCAAGAATTCGCAGAGAATTCACAATACAGCAGAGAGAGTGAGACGGTGAGTGGTGTGTGTGGTGGAGTGAGGTGAGCGTGGGGCGAGCATGAGTGAGTGGGGAAAGGAACTCTGGCCCGCTTCCTCCTCCCTACCCACAACTCAGGGAGAAACACTCACACTGGACGCAGAAATCACCACAAACTCACCTCTGACTTGCCAAATTAGCCATGCTTAGCTGAACAACAACAGCAGACCATGCAGGTAATGCTGAGAACGTGACTGAGAAACAGCATGGGATGCTGTGGCATGGAGTTGCAGGGACACCACTATATTTCTAGAAGAAATTCGACAAATTTCGGCCTGGATCCTGATTGTACCTGTGTCTGGTTGCTGAAACTTGCTGACACAACATCAGGATAACTAGTTGAGAGACGGATGCTTCTTGTGTAGGGTGAAGTGAAGACAACTTCATTCATCTTCTTTCCTCTCTCCAGGCAAACACATCTGCTGTGAGGCACCATTGTCACCATTTATAATGAGAGTTGATTACATTGTTGATCAAGGCAGGGTAGCAATGATAAGGCTTTGGAGGCTTCTTACTTTATTTGTGATAACGTGAGGGTACACAGGCAGTGTGTTTGTGCCAATGGCCCAGGAGGGCCATGCCCATGCAAGGGAGAGAGGAGTAGGCCTGTTGACTGAGTGATTCCTGGATGCCAAGTGAGAAAGGAACATGGTGGGGCAGACTGAAGTGGGTACGGCCTATAGGTGGCAGCACTAGCATGGCACGAAATATGAACTCAGCTGGGAGACAGCATAGGCTGTCTATGCAGACAGTACAGGCTGTCTACACTCATCCTGAGGACCAAATCCAACAAAATCACACACACACTGGCCACAAAGCCCTCCAACAACCCTTTACTGTCTGAGGATGCAATTCCTTACACACTCATGCACTATTGAGAGGCAGTCAACAATGGTGAATTTCTTCCAGTATTGAATGACACTCATATCTGGATCTGCATCCAACACAGCGTGGAGCCTTTGCATTGACCTTCGTGTGTAGTAGGCTTTAAATGTAGCTATCACACCCTGATCAAGAGGTTATATCAGGGAGGTTGTGTTTGGCAGCATGAACACAACCTCAACCTCATCACACATTCCCTCCAGTGATGGTGGGTGACCTGGAGCATTATCAAGAAGCAGTGGTGAAACCAGTCCATACAGATGACATTGGTGGTCCATGCTTTCGGATTGTGCATCCAGAATACTGGAAGGAGATTCTTGTTGCGTCCTTTCAATGCTCTGGGGTTAGCAGCTTTATAAATAAAGCCTGGCTTTACCATGTGCCCAGCGGCTGGGCATTTGCGAATGTTCGAAGCTCGCAAAAGTGGAACTCGCGAAAGTCTTTTACACATTCCTTTCATTGTATGAGATGGTCTCATAGTGTTTTGTATTCTTTGCTCATTCTGAATTCTGTATTCTTTCTATATCTTAGCAGTTGAAATTTTCTTTTGCCCACTAGAAGTTTCAGTTCAACATCTTTATTATGCACCCCATACCCATCCTGTGGGCATTAGTCAAATTTTCTATCAAGGAAGCTTTCATGATTATTTTGGTATTATCTGCAAAGGATTTCACAAAGCTGTTTCCAGTGTTTTGTGTCTGCTGTGAGTGTGGGGAATTAAGAGATTACCTGTCTGGGCTTCACCGCCACTTACAACAAAATAATCTCCCGGGGAGTGGCTGTTGAGGTGTGTGAGAAAACTTGACCCACTCCTGGTCACATCCAAGGGGTCCCTTCGATATTCTCACTCTAAATCCACATCTATCCTTGACCAGTTTATTAAGAATGAGCAACACCAATAGTTACGGTATTGTTAAATTTTGTGGACTGTATGGGTTAATGTCTGACTGATTGGGGAGAAGGAAGTAAGAGTACAACTTATTAATATCACTCACCTTTTATCCATGTCATTGCTGTTCACTTGAAGATCCCGTCATTATCATTCCCACCTTAGACCCACATTATCCCAACATACCTACTGGCCAGACAGTTGCTAAGACAATAGGAGTACTTACAGTGGGGAAGAAACAGCATTCTTGTCGCTATTCTTCGACGGATCTCGTGGTCCTGCTTGGTAGATTATTCTTCCGGCAAGACGATGATGTTGGTGGTTGTCCCGATGAGTCAAGGGAAGATTGATTCCTTGAACTCTCTTACGCCCACAAGACCGGGCGTTATTTAAGGTGGTTGGTCCGGGTAGTGATTCATATCATCTCACTATACCCCTTTATTACAGTTTATAAGTAACACTTTAAACACTATTCACCCGTCAGTTTAATGTCCCACTAATTTACCCTGTTAGAAGTTAATCCATTAATAATTGTGTACGATGAACACTGAACACTGATCGAACCGATGCACATATCCTCCATCAACAAACAGTAATGGCGGCGTCGGTCACTATTTAACACATTATCACTCTATTATTGTAGTTTCTTGGACTTAATGTCCCACATTATGCCTGGCGTTAACCACAATATTGGTCGTTGTAAACGCAGATTATTTATCCGATTCTCTGCCTCCACTAATACTGCCCGGAATTCCTCCAAGTTAATTCGTTTCAGGTGTAGTACTTTATGCAGACACCTCTTCACTGTACCTATCAGTCTTTCGTACAATCCCCCTTGCCAGGGGGCCCTGGGAGCTATAAACTTCCAGCCACACCCTCGCTGATTTAACAGAGACTGTACATCATTACTCTCATTTAATTCCCTCAAATGTTGCGCTCCCGCTACAAAGTTAGTGGCATTATCTGAAATCATTAGTCTCGGACAGGATCTCCTAGCTGCAAATTTACGAAACAGCTGTATGAACTGTTCTGCAGACAAATCCTGTGCCACTTCTAAGTGTACTGCCCTTGTAGTGGTACAAGTGAATAAACACACATACACCTTTAAAGGAACACCATCTGCAGTACCTGTTAAAATGATTGGGCCACTGTAATCTACACTGGTTACATCAAATGGCTTTATTAACTGCACTCGTTCCTTGGGCAATGGTGGAGGTCCTGGATACATATAGGTTCTGGCATCCACCCAACGACACACTACACATGTCTTGATGACTCGTTTCACACTCTGTCGTCCTTGAGGGATCCAGAAAGTTTCCCTAATACAATTTAAGGTATCTTGTACTCCACCATGCATCACATTTTTATGGGCATTTAATACAATTAAAGTTGTCAGATGATGAGTCTTGGGCAGCAGGATAGGGTGTTTAGCATATTCACCCAACTCAGCATTTTGCAATCTACCTCTGCACCTGATTATTTCATCCTTCAAATACAGCCCCAATTTCTCAATTATTGAACCTTTCACAAATTTTCCATCCCTTATCAATTTAATCTCCTCTCCATAGATTTCTCCTTGTACTCTCTGTACCCAGTATTTCAGGAGATGAGGAAAATCATATGGGATATTCATCTTGTTTATGAGACATTAATCAATTTTGGGAAGGATGAGTATCTATTTATATCAATGGCTAAGGAGGGACCGAGGACTGGAGCCGTGTTCACAGTAATTTCCACCAGAGCAATATGCACCTTTTGAACAGGCCAGTTACTTTTATCCACCAACCAACTGGGTCACTTAAACCATGATAAAGTCTTCATAAATTTTACATAAGTCAGCCCACGAGACAAGAAATCAGCTGGGTTCTCCACCCTGGGAATATGGTTAAAAGTTAACTTATGTTGGCCCAAACTGTCATATTTCTCTTGCATCTGGTTAATCTCTGTGACTCTATTTTGCACGAATATAATCTTGCTGGTTGCACGAATATAATCTTGCTGGTTCCGTTGCGGATCCACTGCAAAGATACCTCATTATCAGACCAAATTATGGTGTTGCTAATATTTATCTCTGGCAATTTACTCCGTATATAATCAGCTAATTTGACACCCACATAAATGGCTGTTAATTCCAACTGAGGTAAGGTACGTAATTTAATTGGAGCCACTTTAGTTTTAGACATGACAAGAGAAATATCTTTATCACCTTGAAAATAAGCGACTGCTCCATACGCCAATTTAGAAGCATCGCAAAAAATGTGGAGTATATGATTCCCTTCTTTAACTGCCACCCGGCACGGGAACTCCAACATTGGAATGTTCTCATAATCACCAATTAATTCTTCCCACCTGTTAACAAATTCCTCAGGTAGGGTTTCATCCCAAGCACACTTCTGCTTCCATGCCTCTTGTACCAACAATTTCCCTAGGATTGTAAGAGGCGCCACTAGCCACTAAGCCTAGTGGATCGAAGCATTTTGAAATTTCAGCAAGTAGGACTCTTAGTTAATTTATTGGGCATACTATAATTATTAGGCTTTAATGATATCAAGTCTCTCTCAGTATCCCAAGTCAGTCCCAATACATTGCTACACCCAGACACTCCATCTCCGGGGAAGCCTGCCATAAATTACATGGCCTGCACTAGTGTTGAGAAGAGTGACACCACATCTCTTCGTCATACCCTTCACAAAGGCTGCATAATAGTCACTGCCTATTAATACTCCTATTAGTCCCACAGAGTCATTATTGACCACTGAGGGTGCCAGTTTCACATTATTCTGTGAGAGTCTCTGAGTGGTGGCATTAAGACCCACAGTGGAGATCTTCTCTGGTAGTCTATCCACGACTACTGCATTAACTTGGGTCTTCTCTCTGCCCAGACCGACTTTTTGAAAGTATGAAAGTACCTTGTGATCCCTGATCTAACAACACTGTTACAGTCTTGGATTTACGCCATTTATCTTTAACTGTCATGTCCAACACAGGTAGTGCTACTTCAGCTAAACTATTACCAACGTTAGCTGCAAGTGTTGTGGTGATTATCCTGCCATTATTGCATTGGTGACAAGTATTCAGTTTGGTCTGGCAATCCTTCACATTATGATTACCAAGACATCAAATACACCAATACACCGGTCCAGTTCATCCAATCTCCTCGCTTTCGCCTCCCAAGAATTATAGGTAACACAAAGTTTAGAGAGGTGGGTTTCATTACAGAAGAGACAATCTTTCTTCTCTTGGCTCGACAGCTTACCCCCTGGGTTACCCTTACTGGGGTGTTTATTCTTCCTGTCTTGTTGTGACAAACCACTATTACTGGTCCCTGTCACTTGATATGTGCCAACATAACCCTTTTTAGTGGATGGGTTGTAACTATTACCATTGGGATAATTTTTCCCTTTGTGGAATTTAACGGGTGACTCAACATCATTATGACCTGCATTCTTAAAGGTAGTGGGCTGGCTAGTTTGCAACTGAACCTCCAACCCGAAGTAAGCCTTGTGGTACTTGTTAGATAACCACTCTATTGTCTTATGGTTCAATTTAGCTCGTATCACCGGACCCACGAACCAACTTGCATTCTCCAAATTGTATTTATTACTCAAAATCTTGAGAGTGCTCTCTAGTTTGATCCGAAATTGTTGCAACCCTTTATAGTTGTGATCTGGCAGTTTCAAATTAACCACTGCAGTTACTAAATCCAATGTATGCTGTTCCGAATTACCATAAGTACCCTCTAGCAGACGAACAGCTTCTCTATAAGAGTCGTTTACATTCGGGAAAGCCTTAATGAGAATGAGGGCATCTTCCCTCAATTGTCCCTTTAAATAAATCAACTTAGCAACACTTTCCAGATCCTTCTGATCATGTACCATTGCCTTGAAAATTGACCAAAATTCCTCCCAGCTGTCTCCCGGCTGTCTCCCGGCTGGAACGACAACAACTGCACTTCTGGGAGTCTGGGGAGGGACATTTTATTTACCACATGAGGCTGGCCCACCACATCACTCATACTCTTTAGCCTATCCAGTACCTTAACTTTGCAAGCACAAATGACTTCTTCCAAGTCACCATATTGTTGTAACAGTGTTTCTCAACACTTGCACAATCATCCAGTAACTCAATTTCATAGACTTGGAACCACTGCACGTAGGATGCGTACCTACGTTCTAGTAACTCAAAATTTGTTTCTAAGTCAATAGCACTCGTCGTCGACGGCTCGTTCACTAAGTCCACATACGTATTGTGTGCCTTTGTCACATGACCCTTGCGAGCTTGTAACGACGCTTTCTTGCTTTTAATATCCATGGTTTTGCTACCCGGCTTGGGAACTCCGTCAGGTTCAGTAATGGTTGTAGAATTAATAACCACTGCTGTCACAAATTAAATAAATTGTTTATAAAGGCGATTCTCACACCTCACTCTTGCACAAATCGTAGCCACGCCTGGGCTAGCAATTGATTGGACTAATTATTACAATTCACCCCACAATTAATTAATCTGTGTACTCTATACTCACTTTCTACAATCAATCACTTAATTATTAAATAATTAATTCAATTGATTAATTCACTAATCACATCCGGTTCGAAGGACCAACGGGCGATGTGGGGAATTAAGAGATGCAGGAATTCCAGGGGTTCGTACACTGAAAAATTCGAACCCCAACAAGTGTTTAATTGTGATGAAACAGGCCTGTTTTGGAAGAAAATGCCAAACAGGACCTTCATTACTCAGGAGGAAAAGGCACTGCCAGGACACAAGCCTATGAAAGAGAGGCTAACTCTCATGTTGTGTGCTAATGCCAGTGGTGATTTTAAAGTGAAGCCTTTACTGGTGTATCACACAGAAAATCCCAGAGCCTTCAAGAAACACAATGTTAACAGGAATAATTTGTGTGTGCATTGGAAGGCTAACACCAAGGCATGGGTCACTAAGGACTTTTTCGTGGAATGGTTCACTGGAGTGTTTGGCCCTAGTGTGAAGAAATACCTCCTGGAAAAGAAATTGGGACTCAAGTGCCTCCTGGTACTGGACAATGCTCCTGCTCATCCTCACAACTTGGAAGACTATTTGTCTGATGAGTTCAGTTTCATCACAGTGAAGTTCTTGCCTCCTAACACCACTCCTCTCATCCAGCCCATGGACCAGCAGGTCATTTCCAACTTAAAAAGAAAAAGAAGGGAAGTAACCCCAGATAAGGACTTGTTACCTGAAGTCCTTTTGGAGGGGGATTCCCCTTCCAAACACTAACACCCTCCCCCTGTCCTCCTCCCTATCTTCCAGATGCCAGCAACTCTCTTCAATAAAGGTAAGTAAATGTTATTTATTATTTATTATGTAGTAGTATTTATAATTACATACACGTATGTGTTAATAATGTTGTTTTGTGTATGTAGAACTATAATTAAAATGTATTTTTTGTGAATATTTTTGGGTGGAACGGATTAATTGTATTTACATTATTTCTTATGGGAAATAAGGTTTCGAATTTCGAAGTTTTTGAGTTAAGGTCTAGCTCCTGGAATGGATTTATTATTATAATCAAATAGAAGCGCTAAACCACAGGGGTTATTCTGAATGGATTAAGCCTGATAGTTGAGGGACCACTGTACAAGAGTATTCAATAAAGGTAAAACTTATTTAATTGTTCATTTGTCCATTATAATTAGTGCTTTATATTTATTTCTCATTGTTTTCTGTATGTAAAACTATAGTATTTATTCTTTAAAAAAATGAATTTTTTGTGAATATTTTTGGGTGGAAACTGATTAATTGTATTTACATTATTTCTTATGGGAAATAAGGGTTCGACTTTCGAACAATTTGAGTTAAGGTCTAGCTCCTGGAACGGATTATGACCAAAAGTCGAGGGCCCACTGTATGTATCTCTGTAATCTTTTGACTACCGCCCACAGGATGGGATGGGTATGGGGTGCATAATAAAGATATTAAACTAACTAAACTAACTTTGGTTGTGTAGGCCATGCATTTCCATAAAATGTGTAAGCTGGTATTTGTTACCACTGCAAAAGACTTTAAGTCTGATGTTAGTGATTCTTGTCTGTTTTTTTTTTTTTCTGTTTCCTAAATGCCTCCTTTGTGTGGAGGATCTAAGTCTGCACTTTTTAAGGCCTCTGATATTTCTCCAAGGAATACTGAGTACCGTACTCGGCTAGAGATAACTTATACAGTGGAACCTCGGTTTTCGTGATTAATTCGTTCCAAAAACTCTGACTAAAACCAAATCATACGAAAACTGAAGCAATGTTTCCCATAAGAAATAATGTAAATCCAATTAATCCATTCCAGACACCCAAAAATATTAACAAAAAATACATTTTATAGAGAATAACTATAGTTTTACATACAGAAAACAATGAGAAATAAATATAAATGACTATAATGATAAATGACTTAACATCACTTTACCCTTATTGAAGACTCTTGTTGGATATGGAAGACAGCGAGGAGAGGGGAGTTATTGTTTGGAAGGGAAATCCCCCTCCATAAGGACTTCAGGTATCAAGGCCCTATCCGGGGTTACTTCCGTCTTTGTCTTTTACTGGCACTAGGATCAGCTTGAGACACTGGACCCCTGTCGCACAAAAAATCTGTCCAGAGAGGTCTGTTTCTGGTGTCAACTCTATGAAAACTGAGCGGATGTATGAAAACTGGACAAAATTTAGAAGAAAAAAGTCGTCGAAAACCGAATCCCACGAAAACCAGGGCATACAAAAACCGAGGTTCTACTGTATATTTCTTTAGAAATGAGGAGTTCCAGGAATCCAGCCTAGGTGCTGTGTGAAGCTATGCTTACTTTTTATTTTTGTAATTTTGAAGGATTTGTTTTGATGTCAAATGTATGATATGCTGGGTGGGCAGAAGCCGCAAAGAAACTACCTGGATCTTCATTTCTGTCATTTAGTGGATCACTGAACATTAATTTATAATACAGTGGACCCCCGGTTTACGTTATTAATTCGTTCCAGAATGCTGTTCAAGTACCATTACCAAACGAATTAGTTCCCATAAGGAATAATGTAAATTAGATTAGTCCTTTTAGACCCCCTAAAACACACTTACAAAAGCACTGTACGTAAACCGGGGGTCCACTATTCTTTTAAGGATTTTGCTCATTTCTTTTCTATCATCTTTATATGAGATTTCTGCAAGAAGTAGGCCACTTCTAGATTTTGCACTAGTAAAGAACTATTGAAGATTTTTTCCCACTTAATAACATTGTTATTTTTGTGCCTTTTTTGTCTGGTATAAATGCATTAGTTTCTGCTCTATATTGGTAATCTCTCTCTCTGCTAATTTTCTTTCCTAAGCTGTTACAAATCCTTGCTGTAAGGTCAGCAGTACATTTTCTATATTTGATCTTGAAGACTTCCCATTGGAACATATTTAGAAGCTATGAAAATACATCTCAAGTATTCTTGTACATATGATACTCCTTGTGGAAACTTTTTTGAGTCGCTCAAGTTCCACAGGGTAAGTGAGCCGTATGGAGCCTTAAACATACCACGGATAGGTCCTCGGAGTTCATGAACCCACACACCCACCACAAACAAACACAGTATTTGGCGGAGGTAGAGAATAACACATGTTAATTGATAGATTTACTTCCCTACTGTGAAAAGCTCTGTTCCACAAGGCACAGTACTCGCTCCCATCCTGTTCCTCATCCTCATATCGGACATAGACAGGGATATAAGCCACAGTGCGGTGTCTTCCTTTGCAGATGACACCCGAATCTGTATGACAGTGTCCACCATTGAAGACACTGCAAGACTCCAAGCAGACATAAACCAAATCTTTAAATGGGCTGCAGAAAACAATATGAAGTTCAATGATGAGAAATTTCAATTACTCAGATACGGAAAACGTGAAGAAATTAAAATCTCATCGGAGTACAAAACTAATTCCAACCACACAATAGAGCGAAAAACTAATGTCAAAGACCTGGGAGTGATCATGTCAGAGGATCTCACCTTCAAGGACCATAACACCGTAGCAATTGCATCTGCTAGAAAAATGACAGGATGGATAATGAGAACCTTCAAAACCAGGGATGCCAAGCCCATGTTGACACTTTACAGATCGCTTGTTCTATCTAGGCTGGAATATTGCTGGACACTAACTGCACCTTTCAAGGCGGGTGAAATTGCTGACCTTGAAAATGTGCAGAGAACCTTCACGGCACGCATAACTGCGATAAACCACCTCAATTACTGGGAACGCTTGAAGTTCCTAAACCTGTACTCTCTAGAACGCAGGCGGGAGAGATACATTATTATATACACATGGAAAATTCTCGAGGGATTAGTACCAAACTTGCACACGAATATCACTCCCTACGAAAGCAAAAGACTCGGCAAGCGATGTAACATCCCCCAATGAAGAGCAGGGGTGCCACTAGCACGTTGAGGGACAACACAATAAGTGTCAGGGGCCCAAGATTGTTCAACTGCCTCCCAGCATACATCAGGGGGATTACCAACAAACCCCTGGCTGTCTTCAAGCAGGCACTGGACAGGCACCTAAAGTCGGTACCTGACCAGCCAGGCTGTGGTTCATACGTTGGACTGTGTGCGGCCAGCAGTAACAGCCTGGTTGATCAGGCTCTGGTCCAACATGATGCCTGGTCACAGACCGGGCCGCAGGGGCGTTGACCCCTGGAATTCTCTCCAGGTAAACTCCAGGAAGGTATAGGTGAGTTTGTACAGTTAGTAACTAATATTAGGATTATTGAGGCAACTTTAGATATTAATAATGTAGCTCTAGCACCCTAACATAGGTACATAGTTTTAAGGCCTGAATAGGCGAACATTAGATTATGTTAGCTAACGAGAACTGGCAGCCCCACACTTGACCTAGGCGGGCGAGATGCTAGTTCATTCTTCTCAGACCAGACTTCAACGAGTGAATAAGTGCTGCAACCAGGGCAGCATTCCCCACGTGACTCCCAACATCTGTCCTGGGGACTCGGAGGAGACATCCTGACGTACTGTGTATGTACCAGCGTCATCTCTTAAGTTCAAGTCTGGAAGCTAGTGTCCCATACTGCTTAGATATTGCTTAGAGGATAACCCCCTTTGAGTTTGGGATTTCTGAGTTTAGGGCAAGACACTAATACAACTTGAATTATTGCAGATTAATGTCCTTCCCTACACATGGTGTTTGGAGGGGGTTATAGCTTAGGGAGATTGGAAGACTAGGAGACATTTCTACTCCATCAAGTAAGTTAAACCCTTTTGTAGTCGTGCATGTAGGTGGGGAATTCTTTCAGCTGCACTCAGCTAGAAATTCTGTCCATAAGCCTCTTGTAAGTCTGAGAGAAGGGTCTCAGAGTGTTGGTGTCAACAGTGCTTGCCAGAGGGCAACTTACAAGGAGGCAGTCCAAGACAAATTTCTATACTCCTCCATGTTGATTGCATGCTGCCTTGTGACATTGCAATTAGATGACCTGACACCCTTAATCAATGACATGTATTCTCTGCTATGTATACTATGTTTTCTCATTTTCTTATTTCATTGGGAGTGACCAAGGACCCAGAACCAAAATGCATCCAGAAAAGATGCTCTAAATGTTGCTCTTGTACCCTTTCAAACATATTTTATACAGACCTTATATGCTTTTGTATTCAGCTTTTCCATGCATGGTCTGGGTTAAAGGTGCTCAGGACTGTTTCTCAGGGTTATGAGTCTGGAGAAGCTTATTATAAAGTGAACTGAGTGAGTTACAGTAGTTTTCAATTTCTATAGGAAACTGGTCCTTCAAGGGAGGCACTTGAATTCCATTTTTCCATGCACTATATGACCCCTTTTGGGTTAGCGCTTCCCCACAAAAATAGTAATAAAAAACAATAGCAATGCAAGGAACTATATTTTATAAACAAATAAATTAAAACATTTTAAAAATCCAGTAAATTCCTAAAGCATAAGTTATGAAGCTTACTTGGAATATCTAATAATGATTTTTTTATATGAAAGAAAGAATAATGATATGTTGCTAAATCAGTATTAAAAATTTCTTATATGCCTTTGCTTTTCTAAGAGGTACTCCTCTCCGACAGTCCTACCTTCAATGCTGATTCTCTCTATGATTTCTAAGATGAAACTGGCCTATTACACCAACTCTGACTTTTCCTTGGCATGTGCCTCCTCCTCCTCCATACACCTTTTCTCTACCATTTAGTGCTGCATGACCAAGTTGAATTTAGCATTTCTTGTGAAAATACTGTTAAACAGCTCGCTGAGGCAGAGGGTAAAATGATACAGTGGACCCCGAGTTTCGACCACCTCAAAACTCGAACAATTATGTAAGTGTAATATTGTAAGTGCTTTTGTAAGTGTATTTTTGGGGATCTGAAATGGACTAACCTACTTTACATTATTCCTTATGGGAACAAATTCGTTCGGTAATGGCACTTGAACAGCCTTCTGGAATGAATTATGGCCGAAACTCGGGGGTCCACTGTATATGTAGTATTTTTTAAAATAAATCATTTGCATTATTCACTAATCATATGAAACACAATTTAAACCAGCTTACTAATCAGTGTATAGTACAACCAGTTACGTAAATCAAAGATATAAACCTCAATAATAATAATTAGTTACCTTCCAATAATAAATAGGTATAATATTGATGGTTAAACTCATAATATGATGAATGAGTGTGCTGCCGGTTAGGATAATGTCTTCATGACTTGGAGTGAAGGGATTGCCATCATCATCAAGGAAGTAATGCCCTTGCAGTAGAAGTTTTGTTAAAATGAAAGCTCTCGTGTTGTAATTAAGTTTATTAGGTGGAGACCATTTTTTCTCGTGAGTGACCAAGTGGTACACTGATCTGTAATCCGTTGCATCATAGATGCCATCATTGTTGAAGCCAAGAGTCCCAGGAGGCTTATCTTTGGCCTCTTGCTGTAGCAGCGGTATCATTGTTTTGAGCTTGGCATGAGAAGTTTTTACCAGTAATCTGTATAGTAAATATAATCTTTCATTATTTTCCAGCTCATACAGAGTAGGCAAAACTGAGCACTCTTGCCAATGGTATCCTTGGGTCCTACATGACTCGCTGCAAAAAATCACCTGCAAGGAAAAAAAGGCCTTAACCATAACACTGATTTGTGGTGGTATTCAACCAGTAAACCCTTAATATAATGAACTAATAGGGGAGAGTGGGTGGCCAGTGATGGAGATTGTGGTGGATCAAGATCAGATTGTTTCGCCGTGACCATAATGAGAGAGAATTCTGTAATCAGCTGACTTTGTTATTTTAGAATAAATTGACCCTGGTGATTTTTGTCCAGTACAGTGAGCCCTCAAATTAACCCTCTAATGATCATCCAAAGTGCAAAGTCATGAAGATTGGGGAAGGGGAAAGAAGACCAAAGACGGAGTATAGTTTAGGTGGCCAGAGCCTACAAACCTCACTCAAGGAAAAGGATCTTGGGGTGAGTATAACACCGGGCACATCTCCTGAGGCGCACATCAACCAAATAACTGCTGCAGCATATGGATGCCTGGCAAACCTAAGAACAGCATTCCGACATCTTAATAAGGAGTCATTCAGGACCCTGTACACTGTGTACGTTAGGCCCATACTGGAGTATGCAGCGCCAGTTTGGAACCCTCACCTAGCCAAGCATGTAAGGAAACTAGAGAAAGTGCAAATGTTTGCAACAAGACTAGTCCCGGAGCTAAGGGGTATGTCTTACGAGGAGAGGTTACAGAAATCGACCTGACGACACTGGAGGACAGGAGAGATAGAGGGGATATGATAACGACATATAAAATACTGAGAGGAATTGACAAGGTGGACAGAGACAGAATGTTCCAGAGGTGGGACACAGCAACAAGGGGTCACAGTTGGAAGTTGAAGACTCAGATGAATCACATGGATGTTAGGAAATATTTCTTCAGTCACAGAGTTGTAAGGAAGTGGAATAGTCTGGGAAGTGATGTAGTGGAGGCAGGATCCATACATAGCTTTAAGGAGAGGTATAATAAAGCTCATGGAGCGGGTAGTGACAGTAGCGGCCAGTGAAGAGGCGGGGCCAGGAGCTGTGACTCGACCCCTGTAACGACAACTAGGCGAGTACCATTCTACAACTAACCTCAGTGTATAAATTAGCTTTGAATCAAGAGTTATTTATATATTTCATTTTTCATTTTTTTTCAAGTAGGATTAATTTCATGTTTAATTGTTTTATATTATTGATTCAATTATTATAATAAAATTGTTTATATTAATGTTATTTATTTTCATTACTTTTCTTTTCATAAGGAGGAGCCAGTCTTGTCAAATGCTTATTTAGGGTCTGACAGGGCCCTTCACAGGGCTCCTCTGTGTATTGGGGTAACTCTTGCTATCTTAAGCATTGTTGGAAATGTGTTGGTGTCTAATAATTTGTTGAACAATATTGCAATGGTGGGTGACAGCATATGAGCTGCTCTTTTGAACAATAGTGGTGGTACTTGAGCTAAGTTTCCTTACTTGTTTTTTCAATGAATTCATTATCAAAGAGACCTCAGTATGATTAGTTGGAGCCAGATAGAGGGAGTTTGGAAAGCTTCTAGCAAGGTATTCACTCACTTGAGCATTGGAACTTGAAATTTTTCTAGCTAAACTTGATCTCATGGTATACCTGGAGGAGTATTCCTGGAGGCTGTTCCAAGGGTCAATGCCCCTACAGCCCAGTCCATGAACAGGCCTCGTGGGGGATCAGGGCCTGATCAACTAGGCTGTTACAGCCGGCTGCACGCAAATCAACGTATGAGCCACAGCCCGGCTGGTCAGGTACTGACTTAAGGTGCTTGTCCAGCTCCCTCTTGAAGACAGTTAAGGGTCTATTGGTAATCTCCCTTATGTATGCTGGGAGGCATTTGAGCAGACTTGGGCCCCTGACACTTAATGTGTTCTCTCTTAGTATATTCATGGCATCCCTGCTTTTCATTGGAGGGATGTTGCACTGCCTGCAGAGTCTATTGCCAGCCTTGAAAGGGGCCATTAATGTACAGCAGTACTCCAGCCTAGAAAAAGGATCATCATTGGCTTGGCAT
>WNWK01025909.1:0-28009 GCA_009830355.1 Cherax destructor
CACACAAGAGATTAGTGCAAAGCTGGAGGCCCGGTAGGGTAACAGGAAGGCATTTAAAAAAAGGGAATACCTGTCGGGAAAGAAGCAGCGAGTCATGGTACGGGGGAGGTGTCAGAGTGGGCGCCGGTGACAGTGGGGTTCCACAGGGGCCCAGTCCTAGGACCGGTGCTGTTTCTGGTATTTGTGAACGACATGACAAAAGGGAATGACTCTGAAGTGCCCCTGTTTGCAGATGATGTGAAGTTGATGAAAGAATTCAATCGGACGAGGACCAGGCAAAACTAAAAGGGGATCTGGACAGGCTGCAGCCTGGCCCCACAATTCTCCTGGGTTCAACCCCACCAAGTGAAAAGTCATGAAGTTGGGGAAGGGCAAAAGACCGCAGACGGAGTACAGTCTAGGGGCCAGAGACTAAAACCCCTCAATCAAGGGTCTTGGGGTGAGTTAACACCAGGCACATCCCCTAGGCGCACATCAACCAATAACTGCTGCAGCTTTGGGCCCTAGCAAATAAGAACACATTTCGACATTTAATAAAGGTCGTTCAGCCCCTGACACTGTGTACGTTAGGCCCATACTGGGTATGCGCACCATTTTGGGAAACCCCACCTACCAAGCACTAAGAAACTAGAAAGTGCAAAGGTTCCCCAAATAGCCCCGGAGCAAAGGGGTATGTCTAGGAATTGGAAAAATCGACCTGACGCATTGGGGACAGGAGAGTAAGGGGGACATATAACGACATATAAAATACTGGAGGAATTGACAAGGTGGACAGAGACAGAATTTTCCCAGGATGGGACACAGCAACAAGGGCGTGGAAGTTGAAGACTCAGATGAATCACGGGATGTTAGGAAATTTTCTTCAGTCACAGAGTGGTCAGGAAGTGGAATAGTTTGGGAAAAGCGTGTGGGGGCAGGCCCTTTCCTGCTTTAAAAGGGGTTGATAAGGCTCATGGCGGGGGAAGACCAGTAGTGGCCAGTGAAGAGGCGGGGCCAGGGCTATAAATCGCCCCCCTGAAACCACAACTAGGGAGTAAAAACACACACACACACACAGACTTTAAAAAAGTACGGGGAGGAAAATTTTCCTCAGGAGGTTCGGGGGAAAAAGGAAATGAAGGACTGACAATAAATGAAATGATGGAATAGTGGGGCAAAGTGCAAGGAGGCAGGGAACGGTTTATACCCAGAGGCAAAGGATTAAATGGGAAGGCCAGAAAAAGCCCTGGTTTACCCAAAGGGCGGGGAGGAAAAAACTCAAGTACAGAGAATGGAAACGGTACAGAAGGCAAAAAAACCCAAGTAAAAAAAGAGATTAGTAGAAGGCTAAAACAGTATGCCGGTCGGGGGGAGGCCCAAAAACAGTACAAAAATGCATAGCATCGAAAGTTAAGTCCGACCCAAAACTGATGTAAGTAAATCAGAAGGAAGAAAAAGTAAAGGACCAGGTGATAAGGCTGAGGAAAAGATGGGGAACTCACAAGTAATGATCAAGAGGTATGTGAGGAGCTCAACGGGGTTTTAAAGGGTATTCAATGGGGGAAAGGGGGCAGGGGGTAGACAGGAGGGGGTTCATCACCACAAGGGATGTACCAAGTGCTAGGGCATACACAACTGAGGAGGAAGTGAAGCAGTTACTCAGTGCCTCGATCCTCAAAACGGGGGCCGGGCAATATCTCCCCCTGGGTTCTTCGGGAAGACTGGTACTGAGTGTGCCCCACCATAATTTAACACATCCCTTGAAACTGGGCAGCTACCTGAGGTATGGAAGAAAGGCCAACGTATCCCCATTTTTAAAAAAAAAAAAAAAAAACATAAACATAGACGTTTTCCCAGTATAGTGTGCAAAATCCTGGGAAAAACTAGGAAAGTGGGGAAAACCTTGAGCTGAACAGGATTAAACACCAGACGCACGGGTTCCGGGAAGGCAAATCCTTTTAACAAACCTCCCAAGTTCTATGATAAATAACAGAGGTAAGGCGGAGAAGGGGAAAGGTGGGTTGATTGCTTTTCCTGGACTGCAGGGGAAAGGGCCTTTGACACAGTTCCTCCCTGAGATTGTAAAAGTTGGAAGAACAACAGGTATAACAGGAAGGGCACTGGGAAAGGATCGGGAATACCTCAAAGGAGGCAACAACGGGTCATGGGGCGTGGTGGGTTAAATGGGCGTGTGACGGCGGTGTACCCAAAAGGGCAGTCCTAGGACCAGTGTTATTCCTGGTATATGTAAATGACAGCACGGACGGGGTAGACTCAAATGTCTCTATTCCGGGGTGATGTGAAAATAATGAGGGGAATCACATCGGATGAGGACCAGGCAGGGCTAAAAAATTTTAAAAACCTACCTAACCTTATTACAACAAGCCAATTTAATTTGCCCCCCAACTAAATATATTTTACATACGTTAAAATTAATTTAATAATAAAAAACACAATGATATATATCTTTTTTGTTATGTTCAGAATGATTTTGGCGAAATTTGCATACACAAATTTTTACTTGTCTTATATGGCAAGGTGACATTCTATTTAAGCCAAAATTCAAGTTTTACCTAATCGGAAAATATATATATATATATATATATATATATATATATATATATATATATATATATATATATATATATATATATTATATATATATATATATATATATATATATATATATATATATATATATATATATATATATATATATATATTTTTTCGTGCCGATTATAAAAGGGGTGACCTGAGCGTCTTCGGGATGGAAGAAGGGTGCAAAATTTCCCAAAAACATTCTGAACATAACGAAAAAATATATTTCAATGTGTTTGTTTATTTTAAAAATTTTTTGTATCTAAAAATATTCATTGGGGGGCTAAAAAATTTCCTTTTTAAAATTGGTGGTTTTCGTTTCTTTTTACAAAATTATAAATTCTTACATTAACATAAATAAAAAAAATAATTTTAAACTATAAGAAAAAATTTTAGAAAGGACTTAATTTTAGATGAGTTTTTAATTAATTTCCTAATCGGGGAAAAAAAATATATATATATATATATATATATATATATATATATATATATATATATATATATATATATATATATATATTTTTTGTAAACATAATGTTTATCATGAGAAAAAAAAGTAGAATATTTCAATGTAATTTGTTATTTTCTAATGCAAAGAATTCTCAGACAATAGTATTACATCAAAAAAGGAAAAAAAAAATTTTTTTTTTTTAAAAATAATCAAGACCTTCACAAATTTGCTATTATTAGAAACATTTGGAACCGGGGGGGAAAATTTTTTGGGTTTTTGACCTTCAAAACCCATGATTTAAATTTTAAATTATTAACTGTTTAAATTCCCGTCGGCTCTGCATTAGCACTGCGTTTTATCTCCGGCCCCCGCCAGGGCGGCACAAACTCCCCTGCAAAAAAACGCATACTTAATACTCAATATAAATTGCTTTGTAAAATATATTCATTTCTGTTATATATATATATATATATATATTTGTGTGTTTGTGTGTGTTGTGTGGGGCCCCCTTTTTGTACTGCCTAATTGGGGTTTGGGGGGGGGCAAATTTAGCCCTGGCCCCGCCTCTTAACTGACCGCTACTAGGTCCCCCCCCTGCTCCATGAGTTTTAAACATCATCGTCTTAAATCATGATGGTTTCTGCCCCACTACATCACCTAGACTTTCCCTTTTTCCCCTGACAACTCTGTGACTGAAAAAATTTTTTCCCCTAACACCCCATTGACTCGTCTGAGTCTTCAATTTCCAAGGACCCCTTGTTTCTGTGCCCCCTCTCTGTAACACCCTTCTTTTCCCCACCTTATCTTTTCCCTAAGTTTTTTTGTATGTCGTTACATGTCCCCCTTTAAACCCCCTCTTGTCCTTCGTGTTGTCGGGCCGTTTTTCCTTAACCTTTTTTCATGGGGCTTTCCCCCCTTTGCCCCGGGGAAATAACCTTTTTGAAAAACCTTTTTTCATTTTCTTTTTTCGTGACGTGCTTGACCATTTTGGGGGTTTCCCAAAAAGGGGCTGCATACTTAATGGGGGCCCCGACGTACACAGTGTACAGTGTCTTGAATGATTCCTTACTAAGGTATCAGAACGCTATTCTCAGTTTTTTCCCCGGCGCCCATATGCTGCACCAGTTATCTGGTTGATTGTTATACCACCCCAAGATCTTTTCCTTGAGTGAGGTTTGCCTTTTTTTGGCCACCGGTCAAACCCCTGTCTGCGGTCTTCTTTCCCTTTTCCCCCTATCTTCTGATTTTGCATTTAACGGGGTTAAATTCAAAAGCCAGTTGGGCCCCGGCCAGGTGTCCGGGGGTCTTTGTAGTCCTGCCTGACCCCCATCGATTTAATTATTCTCCTCATTATCTTCACATCATCGGGAACGGGGCATTCTGAATCTACCCCCTTTCCCTCATGTCCCTTCACATATCCCAAAAAAAAAACACTGGCCCCAGGACTGCCCCCGTGGAACCCCGGGTCGTCACAGGGCCCATTGAATCCCCCATCACGTACCATGAAATCGTTGTTGCCTCCCTGTCAGGTATTATCTGATCCATTGCAGTGCCCTTCCGTTTATACCCCGATCGTCTATTCGCACAAAACTCTTGTGAGGAACTGTATCGAAGGCCTTCTTGCAGTCCAAAAAAAATGCAGTAAAACCCCCCTTGTCTCTCTTTCTTATTTTTTTTACCTTGTAAAAAACTCCAGGAGGTTTTTTGGGATTTGGTGTGTGTGTGTACTCCCCCCAATTGCTCCCCTTTGTGGTTGCAGGGGGCGAGACTCGCTCCGGGGCCCCCCCCCGTTCCCTACTGGGTCTCTTCTCTCCCTTCTCCATGAGCTTTATCATTCCTTGTCTTAAAACTATGTTGGTTCCTGGCTTTTCCCCTATATCGTTTGCTAGACTATTCCACTTCCTGACTACTCTATGGCTGAAAAAACCCTTTCCCCCCATCCCTTTGACTCATCTGAGTCTTCAGCTTCAGTGTGTGTGTTTGTGTGTTTGTGATGTATATATATTAAAAACTCTACAAAAATTTTCAACAAGGTTTATATCGTATTCTCTATGGAAGTTCCCAGTGTCATGGGGAGAATGACAGGAAAATATGCCTAATTTTCTTATCTTAAGAGAAAGCTGTGACAAAAGGGGGGTAAAAAGAATGAGGCAGCTGCGTTCCAAACCCTTCTTTACTTTCCCCAAATTAAAAACCCGGGAACACAAGTTTTGTCCATGTGTTAACAAACTTGTCCCAAAAAAACTGGAAATATCAATAAGATGAGAGGGTCGCGATACAAATATTCCTCTTAAATATCCAAGCCTCGCAAATTACCACTACAATCCTCATGTAAAGTCCGTTACCACACACCAGTTCAACTGTCTAGTACCACTACAACCTCAGTAAAAGTCCGTTACCAAAACCAGTTCAACTTCTAGTACCACTACAATCCTCATGTAGAGTCCGTTACTACCCCCCAGTTCCCCTGTCTAGTACCACTACAACCCCCATGTAGAGTCCGTTACTACACACCAGTTCAACTGTCTAGTACCACGTTCATCCCCACCAGCTGCGCATTTTAAAAATTACAGTCTTTTTTAATTCGCTACCACAATTAACAATCACAATCATCCCACAGTCAACTACAACGATCCACTTGGTTTAGAATCTACCTTTTTCACGTTTAGGGGGAAGCGAAACCCCAAAAAGAACATGCAGCGCCGGGGGAATCGAAGATATTCAACTTCATTCCTGGAAATGTGAATATGTTTCCCAAATTTCCCTTTGGGATCAAGCCCATTATACATCAAAACACTGCCCTCCGGGTGCCCAGTGTCTCGGGTCTCCCCCCAAAAAAAGCAAATCAAGGTAAAGGGGTGGTAGATATTTCCATGGCCCCTCGGGTGTTTTTGCCGGGCAGAGTCCCGGCCCCACTAATGATGTTTTTGGCTATAACTAATTTTTTTCCTCACGTTTCAGTTCTGAACGGCGAAGGTTGAGTTTTTTATGGTGAGGAGAACGTTGAAAAAGGGGAAAAAGGAGGGGGGAGGGGGAAGGAAGGGAAATAAAGAAGGAGGGGGAAAGGAAGGAGAGAGGAAAAGAGAAGAGAGAGAGAGAAGAAAAAAAAAAAAAAAAGAAGACAGACAGAAAACAGAACGACAGAGACGGGGAGGGGGGGAGGAAAATTAAAGGAAGGAAGGAGGTTTAAGAATAGGAGGTGAGGAGGGAAAGAAGGACTAAGAAAGTGACGAAGGGGAAATATTAAGGTAGTTGAGAGGGAAGGATTAAAGAAGGATGCGGGGAAGTAGGAAAAGTAATTAAAGAAACAGCTTTTGAAAATTGATTTTGTCGGAAAATCTTCCAGCCCAGCCCCAGATATCTTGTTCGGGTGATTTCCACTTAAGACACCAAATGGAGAATGTAAATGTTTTACCAGAGTGATCCCAAGAGGCAGCTCAGATAAATATTCACACAAAATGAGCTATTAAATCTCTGCAACAAATTCTCCTTAAGCCAGCAAATAGTGGACACAACAAAGTGGAAAATACACTTGACCTCAACTTCACTAATAATGATGATCGGGGTACGAAATATAACAGTATTACAGACAATACACTCAGATCACAAGATAACGAAATACAGACATATATGTACAGGGATGCTGACCAACAAAATGAGATCAATTACAGGGTGCCTTCACCAACTTCAATTTCAGAAACAGAAACATACAGTGGGATCAAATTAACCATGTCCTAAATGAAACAACTCGAAACCGAACCTTTGCCTGAAAAAAAAAGGTATGCTCAGTGCACATTCCCATAAGAAAAAGAAGAGATGTCAACTAAAAGAGATACTCCTTTCTACAGGCGAAGGCGAAGAATCACAGAGTTGAAGGTTGAGACACTTATGCAATATATGGGAATCTTTTAAGGAAACGTTTCGCCACACAGTGGATTCATCAGTCAATACAAAGCAGAGAGGGTAAGGAGAGGAGGACTGATTACCTCAAACTCCTCCTCTCCTTACCCCTCTCTGCTTTGAATGAAGCCACTGTGTGGCAAACTTTCCTTAATAAAAATTCCCATATGTTCATAAGTGTCTCAACCTTCAACTTGCCGGTTTTAAAAACCATTTATCAAATTACAGAGCTGCTGAGAGGGTCAGTATATCTGAAATACGGAAGGAGACACAGGCCAGAGAAATGAAAATATTGAGCTTAAGCTTAAGATAGCATACAAAACCCAAGAAAACACACGAAAAACTTAAACCTATAAATATGCCAAATATAGGACAAAAACCACATCCAGTATTGATCCTGTCCTTAAACAAGATGGGACTTACACAGATGACTGCAAAGAAATGAGTGAGATACTGAAGCCCCAATATGACAGCGTTTAGTGAGACGGTAATCAAGTTAAGGGTCGACAATCTAAATTATTCTTTTTTTGACCGAAACTCAAAATTTGGTTAATTCATAAATTTCTAATATAATCCTAATACCACAGGACTTTGAAAAGGCAATAAATGACGTGGCCATGCACTCTGCCCCAGGTCCAGACTCATGGAACTCAGAGTTCATCAAGAACTGCATGAAACCCCTTTCAAGTGCTATAAATATTCTATGAAGAGGGAACATAGACACAGGGTCATCCCACAGTCCCTAAAAAACAACAGATATAGCCCCACTCCACGAAAATGGCAGTAAAGCAATGGCAAGGAATTAAAGACCGATAGCAGTAACGTTCCCATCATACAAATCTTTGAAACAGTTCTAAGAAGCAAGATCGCCAACCACTTGCATACGACTAAGGGACATACAGTTGTCGTCATGCAGAACCACGTCTTGAGGCCAGGGTCCCTCATGTAGTTCTATGTCAACTAAGTCATTGAGGCCAGAGTCCCTCACGTAGGTCTATGTCATGAGCTCAGCTCACTCATATAAGCTGTGAGCGTTAAATTTTGGCCTAGATATGAAAGAATGGGTCTGTGAGGTGAGTCTGCACAATAAAATAAATCCTCCTATTCATTATATGAGTGATGGAATGGAAGACATACTATGTAATATAGATGATATTGATTTGTTTCATGAACGAAAGTAACATAAATATTCGATTTTTGGCCGATAATCCTGAGGGCGGGGGAGACTTGGCTACACCTCTCAGTCTGTTTTATGAGTTTTTAATTAGTCTGATTCAGTCATTGGGTCTCCGTAAACCATAACAAATTATTCCTGGATATATTATTTATTTTGTTTTTTTTTAGTTTTGAATAAATTTGACTAATTTTCGAATTCTGTCCATTTATAGGGTAGTTTCAACGGTTTAATGGGCGGATTCTTGTGCTCAATCAATGAAACAGAAGCGTACTAGTGAAGTGGGTAGGAATTTAGTCAAATGGTACGAAGAAATAGGATTAAAATAAGACTCAAATTCAGCGAAATCGCCAGTGTGTAAAGCGCTGACACCACTAACTTTGCGCCTCCGTAAATCTGTATTTTTTTTTATAAAATTTCGTTCTTTTGGTGTCATTAACTTCAGAAAAGGATCATTATTCCAGAAGAAGGGAAAAACTTAAAAAAAATGAAAATCGGGGACAATATTAATCTTGGGTGTCTTGACATTATAAGAGTAATAATAGATCAGCAGCACACTGACCTTTCCTAAGCTGTATTGACGATCACAAAGAAGCAAGTACTAGTGTGCTAGTCAAAAATGCAATCATCTAGCCTGAAAATTTTATCTTCCTCTTTCTCTCTCTCTCTCTCTCTCTCTCTCTCTCTCTCTCTCTCTCTCTCTCTCTCTTTTTTTTTTTTTATATACAAGGGTTTTACAAGATTGGGTAAAGAGATCCTAACTTTATTTACACGCTAAGAGCTGTTACCTACATCAGCTTATTTTAAGGCTCTGCTGAATGATCTGTCTGGCTGAGACGGAGGGTAGGCAACCCAAGAAAGTGGAGCATACTAAGGTGTGAGTGCACCTGTGCCTCATACAGAAACTTGCAACCTCTGCTGTTCAGCTGAAGCGAGATACGTCTAAGTGCAGTAAGCTTCTTGGACGCTGTTTGCAAAATTTACAACATGGTTCTTCACAATCAATTTTGAGTGAAATTTCATCCCAATGATATCGACTTCATCCCCGGGTATCAACTTGATCCCCGGGATCGACTTCATCCCCGGGTATCAACACCTCTCATTCATTCTTACCACTTCTTGAACATTACTATTATGGTGCCTAGAGACCATCATCGTATATGTTATCTCGGAACAAATGTGACTTGCCATCGTTTTCCCCAGGCTGATATAGCAGTAATCTGGTGATTAATGTAACAAAACCCAGCATTTCCTCTTCCGGATAAGTAAATGTCAAGGTACAGTCGTCTGCATAAACATGAAATTCTGAGATAAGAGGAAGAAGGTTATGAAGTAGATATTCCATAACAATAGCCCAAGCACATTTCCCCTGTGGAACACTTGCACCGATAGAGTGTCATGTTGACTATGTCCCCTTGAGAAATCGTTGAGAGATCTTCTTGAAGGTAATCCCTGAGGAGGAGCAGTGCAGAACCGGTGACTCCCGGTGTTTGCACTCTTACCAAGAGTCTGATGACACAGTCGGTCAGCACCAAACAATGTCCAGTTGATCTTGTATTCATCCAGTGACATGTGCCACATAGTGGAGAAGTTTAACAGCAGATCAGCTGCAGAGTGACCTTTCCTCTCTGTCTTTGTCTGTCTGTCTGTCTCTCTGTCTCTCTGTCTCTCTGTCTCTCTCGCTCTCTCTATCTCTCTTTTCAATGAGTGGTAAGAGAGCAGTGACTAAATTAATAAAACCATTAATTTTGAAATGGTTTTCAAGGAGCTTTGGAGGTTATGATGAAGAAGCTTGTGGAGGTTATGATGAAAGCTTGTGGAGGTTATGACGAAGCTTGTGGAGGTTATGATGAAGAAGCTTGTAGGGGGTTATGATGAGAAGCTTGTGGAGGTTATGATGAAGAAGCTTGTGGAGGTTATGACGAAGCTTGTGGAGGTTATGATGAAGAAGCTTGTGGAGGTTATGATGAAGAAGCTTGTGGAGGTTATGGTGAAGAAGCTTGTGGAGGTTATGATGAAGAAGCTTGTGGAGGTTATGATGACGAAGCTTGTGGAGGTTATGATGAAGCTTGTGGAGGTTATGATGAAGAAGCTTGTGGAGGTTATGATGAAGAAGCTTGGAGGCTATGATGACGAAGCTTGTGGAGGTTATGATGAAGCTTGTGGAGGTTATGATGAAGCTTGTGGAGGTTATGATGACGAAGCTTGTGGAGGGTATGATGAAGAAGCTTGTAGAGGTTATGATGAAGCTTGTGGAGGTTATGATGACGAAGCTTGGGGTAGGATGAAGAAGCTGGAGGTTATGATGACGAAGCTTGTGGAGGTTATGATGAAGCTTGTGGAGGTTATGATGACGAAGCTTGTGGAGGTTATGATGACGAAGCTTGTGGAGGTTATGATGATGAAACACAATCAGCTTACTGCCCTCCGGCCACGACCATAAACAGCCCACAACAATGACTTTCTTTTTGTCTGACCTAAGTGAAGCAGCTTATGTCCAGGCTGCCTCAGTGAGGCATTGTACACTCTGCTCAACACCATCAAACACCACTATTTTTCAGTCAGCTATTCTTCATCTTCTTCATAATAATATCATTATTAAATTTTTAATAATAATACAACAATAATAATATTAATTATAAAAATTTTTAATATTATTAATGTTTTAGGCACTAATATGGTAATGGTCTTGTAGCAGCTGAGGATTGGCAAGTAAATATATTTGATCAAAACAAAGAGAAGAAAACTATAATTATCTGGAAGAAGAACTTTAACCTTCTTCAAGATGACCCCGTGAAAGATGACCCGGTGAAAGATGACCCCGTGAAAGATGAATAATCTGTGTAGTAGCTGTGAAATAATTTAATAACAAAAATTATTTATGTGTTCACATTAATTATTGGTAAAGAACCACACATATCAGCTCTTAGCAGACGTTAATAAAGATACCTGAGAACTACACAAATGTCTCACTCAGCATTTTATCGGTAAGTTTTACCATTTTTTTTAAAAATAACACCAACAATTATCACAAATATTTGAAAAAATCTTTTGATGACGTTTCAGTCGTCCTTGATAATTATCACGTCATGATTTATCCAGGTTGGACCAAAAAGGATTTTGATGATTCCTTTTCAAATTGTGGATTAGTTCCAGAATGAAGAACGAAGTGGCAAGTCGAAGGTGATCAATGACGCCAACTACGTCACCTGGTGAGCCATGATATCCAACTCACGGTCAACCTGGTGAGCGACATCAAACTCATGCTCACCACGGTGCACAACGACGTCAGTACACAGACTGGCGCCAACCATAAAATCAGCAGGCCAAAGGAAAACAGAAGTAACTACTAATTTTAACATACACCAATAAGCCAATTGCATCCAACTGCCCAGCTAACCCCAACCATTAGGGAGAATTACTGATCTCCCTATTGAAATTAATCAGAAAGAAGTGGAGTGTGGCATGGCCCCATATTGCAGTATTTGCCATATCTCCCTTCAGGAGAATTTCAAAGAAAATGGACTTAAGAACATTTAGGAATACTGGGGCATATTGTTCCCTAATAAGAGAGGGAGACTTGCCTGTCTGAACAAACTTCATTGCACTCATCAGTTCTTATGAAGCATTTGGAGGAAAAGTTTTCTGTCTCTTTACATAAAATATATGTGCAGAGTAAATATTACACTGGATATTTGACTGTAGGCATTTCTGAGATTTCTTTTGAAAGATGCCATGTTATTACTGGGCAATAAATTAATTCTACCAAGTGTCCAGAACCTATAATGACTAATTCTTCTCCGATGTTGGCCATAACTCGGGAAAAAATCCCAATGGATGTCTGATGAGAATGCTCCCCCATCCTTGGACGACTATGATCTAAGTCTAGACAATTTGATTTACAAGGAAAACTGGCCAGGGCCTCTTAAATTTAGTGAAAAGACCCAGATCAAGCCTTCCTATTCCAAGGTTTCAGGATTGCCAAAATATCTGTGTTTCCATGCCTGAGGACTGTCCTTTCGGGAAGAAAAGTGAAAAGACCCTTCCTTGAATTTCGCTTTTCAGGCAGCTATGGGTGAATCCCACTCAGATCACCCAGTCAAATATAAAATTAACAACGATTTATTAATCTGCACAGAGACTGGTAAGGAGGTAGAGGGAAGGCAAAAGACAGATAGATTAGTAGTTCCTAAAAAGTTTCGATCACAAATATTAAATATAGCTCATAATTCTTCGTTAGGAGGAATTTTTCTGGCCAAACATAAGGCAAGATGTGAAGAATCATATCCACTTTTGTAGAGAATGTCAGCAAGTAGGAAAACCTGGACACCCCATTAAACCCTCTCCACTCCATTCCATACCCGCAGATGGAGAACCTTTTGCAGAGTTAATCATGGACTGTGTTGGTCCATTACCTAAGTCCAAGTCTGGGAACCAGTACTTATTCGCTATTATGGACAAAGTTACTAGGTATCCAGAAGCAACCCCAATGCACAGTATCAATACCAAAGCCATTCTTAAAGCCCTAACTAAGTTTATCTCCTCCTTTGGCATTCCTAAGTCTATTCAAAGTGACCAAGGTACTAATTTTACTGCCAAAGCGTTTAGGGAAGCATTAACTAAGCTAGGAATAATTCATAAATTATCCACTGCCTATCATCCTCAGTTCCAAAGCGCCTTGGAAAGATTCCATCAGACATTAAAAACTATGATGAGAACTTTTTGTATGCATTTCCTACAGACTGAGATGACTCACTTCCTCTGTTGCTGTTCGCAATAAGAGAAACTGTGCAGGAGTCCACAGGGTACTGTCCGTTTGAGCTGATCTTTGTGCACAACGTAGAGTCCTCTTCGGTTGCTCAAGGAAGGATGGATGGGAGAAGACACTTGCTTAACACTCTACAACCCTTCTTCAAAGTTGCAGGTGACACATCAGGGTATGACAGAAACTCAAAGTTTCACTCCTTCCATCCAGGAGACAAGGTGCTCGTGCAGGAACCTAGACCTGGCCACTCCTTAAAAGCTAGATTTATGGAACCTATCAAATTGTAAGTAAACTATCTGATGTAAATTATGTGGCAGCTTCCCTTGACAAGTTCTCAAAGTGTAAAACTTACCACATTAATCAGATTAAAGCATTTAATACTCCAAATAAAGTCCCAGTAATGACTCTGTCCTTTGCCTCTGTAGGCGACCCTGACTCCTTGCACTCTATTCCTGAAATTCAAGTAAAACTTCCCAATTCTATCCTCAAGGACCCTATCTCTTTAATTGTGGGCTGTCTAAGGCTCACGTAAAAGTAACTCTCTCTTACAATCTTACCCTGACATCTTTTTGGATGTTCCAAAAAAATGTACACTAGGATATCATGATGTAGATGTTGGAAACTCTAAACCTATTAAACTCTCCGCTACAGAGCTAATCCTGACAAACAGAGGCTACATCAACAGGATGTAGCATTTCTGTTAGAACACGTGTTAGTGGAGGAGTCATCTAGTCCGTGGGCTTCACCGTGTATCCTTGTTAAGAAGTCTGATGGAGATTTTCGAATGTGTACAGACTACCGTCAGGTGAATGAGGTAACTATTCCAGATGCTTACCCTCTGCCACTTTTCGATGACGTAATCGACTTCATGGGTAAGACTACTTTTGTGTCCAAGTTAGACCTCCTTAAAGGTTACTGTCAGGTACCTTGGACAAATAAGGTGAAGGGCATCTCTGCCTTCATAATTCCAGGAGGTCATTATCAATATACAGTAGCTCCCTTCGGGATGCGAACTCCCAGCATCATTCAAAGTGATCCATCAAGGTATTAAAGGACTTAAAGGCATGGCAGCTTACCCTAGATGATATTGTAGTGGTGTCTGACCGGGAATAACATGTTCTTCTCTGCTACCGCTGCAGGTATCTTGAACCTATGTTAGCCCTACTGTCCACTGTTTCGCTCTAAGTTTAGAGTTTGACTTTATGTCTCAAGAAAAGTTTAGCTCTATCTAATGATTTGGATGGTTGAGAAGAAAGGCAGTTCCATTATTGTTCAGTGCAATGGCGGCACGTTACCCATGGAGGTGGAAGCCTAGTCCTGGTCATTAGAGCCCTTTTGGGGTGGGGGCGTGGCATGCTAAGAGTATGTTACACTTTATTCGGCGTATGTACACTCTCCCATATTGGCTGCCTCCCAACCAGCGAACTGGGTGCTAAGGGTTTAACGATCTTTATGGGCCCCATCGTTGAATCAGTACCTTGGGTCATTAACCAATGATAGGTGAGCCTGCCAAGTGCTGAGGTGATGTGGTTTCTCTCACAGTCATCACTTGCCAGACTTGCATAGCCACTGGTTGAGCACACTTCTCTCTCTCTCTGGCTTTTGTGTTTGCCTTGATCACCGTGAGGTACACTTATATTTCAACTCTGTACATAGTGTACATAAGTGTGGTTTATTTTCGCCCCAAACCCATTACGACAAGGTCAACAGGCCATTTATTACCTGTGTTTGTAATACACACACACACACACACACACACACACACACACACACACACACACACACACATGTACACACCACACTGCACTGCAATGGATCAGAAATACCTGACTGGAAGGCAACAGTGAGTCATGGTACATGGTGAGGTCAGTGGGCGCCTGTGACGAGAGGGGTTCCACAGGGGTCAGTTCTAGGACCGGTGCATACGATGTGAAGTTAATGAAGAGAATTCAATCGGAGGAGGACCAGGCAAGACTACAAAGGGATCTAGACGGCTACAGGCCAGGTCTAGCAACTGGTTCCTGGAGTTCAACCCCGCCAAGTGCAAAGTCATGAAGATCGGAGAAGAGCAAAGAAATCCGTGGATACACGCACACATAGGGCCAGGAGACGTGACTCGACCCATGCAACCACAACTAGGTGAGTACACGTATACACGTAATGGAAAGAGCAGAACGAGCCCTTGGTTTACGCAAAGGTGTAGGGAGGCAAAAACTAAGTGCGCTAGAAAGAACTTAATTTTAAATGAGTTCTTGTAATTGAAATTTACCTATTCTGCAGACATATATATATATATACCTCCCAGTCAGACTAGGAGGCATTGGTGTCCGCAAGTCATCTCAGATTGCTCTACCTGCTTTCCTGTCTTCATGCATTGCATCCAGAGGGCTTGTGCAGCGATTCTCCCTGAACATCTTAGGGACAGATTGGAATCCATGACCAAAAGTTCGTTGATGGAGCCAGGATCTGGGATAACCTAAGAGCTCGAAACCAGGCCTGCTTCCCCAACAACTACAAACAGTCCACTGGGATGGCCCAATAGTAGAGATATGCCTCAGCAATGCTTCAGAGTGTGTCAGGGAAGGATAGAGCCCGCCTCCTTGCAGTGAGCTCCTCATGCAGGGGACTTTCTTTGGCTGTTCCCAACTCCAGCCTTGGCACACGCCTCGACCCACAGACCATCCGCATTGGTGTTGCCCTTCGACTTGCCGCCCTATTCTCGCGAACACAGGTGTATTTGTGGCAGTGAAGCAGCAGACAGATTCGGGTACCATGGTCTTGTGTGTCGTAAATCCGAGGAAAGATTGCAAGACATGAAGAGGTTAATAACATTATCAGAGGAGCCTCACAACAGCCGGATGCCCAGCAGTAAGGGAACCACCCCAACTATGCAGATCTGATGGCAGCCAAAAGCGTCCAGATGGTATCACCCTTCAAGCCTGGACAGACGGCAAGCAGGTGGTGTGGGACTAACATGTGCATCTACCTTGGCTGATACCTATCTCCAATACACCAGGGAGGAAGGAGGGGCAGTGCCACCTTCAGGGAGTCCCAGAAGTCAAGAAAATATGGAGAACTTGCCCATCATTATATGTTTGTTCCCATAGGCTCAGAGACCCTTGGCTCATGGGAAAAGAGTGCATCTAAGTTCCTCAAGGAGCTGGGCAAAAGACTCAACAGGGTAACTAGGGATCCCAGGGCAGCTAGTTTTCTGTTCCAGCGACTCAGCGCTGCTGTTCAGAGGGGTAATGCATGCTGTATTCTGGGCACGCGCCCCAGCTCGGAAGAGCTGGATAAGATTTTCGCATTATAATCAGTGACAAACATGTAACAATATGTACTAGACATGTATCTCTCACCTCGTGTACTGTATATGCCATCTATATATCAACAATGTATCTCTCAAATCTATATATATATATATATATATATATGTCGTGCATATATATATATATATATATTGCTGATATATATATATATGTCAAGCATATATATATATATATATATATATATATATATATATATATATATATATATATATATATATATATATATATATATATATATATATATATATATATATATGCACGACATATATATATATATATATATATATATATATATATATATATATATATATATATATATTCGTGCAGAATAGGTAAAACTGGTCAATTACAAGAACTCATTTAATATATATATATATATATATATATATATATATATATATATATATATATATATATTATATATATATATATTCGTGCAGAATAGGTAAAACTGGTCAATTAGCAAGAACTCATTTAAAATTAAGTCCCTTTTAAAATTTTCTCTTACACGTTTAAAGGATATATTTTTTTTATTTATGTTAAATATTAATAATTGCACCAAAAGAACCTTAGAAAACGTAAATAACCTTATTATAACAAGCACAATTTAATTTAGCCTAATCCAACTAAATATATTTGAGATAAGTTTCCAATAATTTATTAATAAACAAACACAATGAAATATTTTGTTTTCGTTATGTATATAGGGATCTTCCACCTCTGGAACAGGATTGGGGACCCTCATCCTCAGAGAAGAGAATAAACATGCTTGAAGGAAAACTCAAGGTTCTTCCCAGATTTTTGGATATTTTCTTCTCCTTCCACTCCCCACATTCTATGTGAACTTTATTTATAGACAAAATACATTAACTAAAAACACAAACATGAATACAATGGTACAAAATATCAAATATTATGAATCTCCCCCAGCTCCTCTGAGCTGGATGGGAATAAGTATGCAGCAAGCTTTTCCCCTCTGGATGGCCAAGTTGAGGTACTAGAACATGAAAGTGGGTGTCAGGGGGAAATTGATGGTATAGATAGTATGGGACCCAGTTCTTTATGGAAACATGTTGCGTTTTCTCCATGATCCCAAGGTCCTGATCTCACTGATACAAATTGATACTATTGGCTTATGCCACTGTACTTGCCGATCTTGTACTCCTCCCTGTGATCAGCAGCTCATCCCTGTCGCCCGACGCTGATGGATGTGTCAGCCAGCATCGACACGCAGGTATAGTCCCATGCTAAGAGCTTGCTATTCTTCCAAGGATAGATGGTGATCCCGTCTGGGCAGTTTGCGGAGTTAAAGTATTGTTGGCTGCTGGTGATCAGGGCTCTCTCTCTCGGCTGGGCATCCTGCTCTCGCAAGACTTCTCTTTATGTCTTTGACTTCAGTGTCTCTTGCATGCCAGCCCTTAGCTTTGGAGCAGGTCTACCATGTAGACCATATTGGTCGGCTTGCACATCGCCACAAATAGATGTATATTTCGTGTTAACTGAGGCAGTGAAGCGGAGAGCCACTGCAATGCGGAGGGTATTAGGGTCGAGGTGTGTTCCCATTGCCGAAATGGGAACTGTTTTTAGGGAGTCCCTAGAGTGATGTGCGCTCACAGTTTGGAGACAGTCAGTCTACATGTCAGATGTTACTGTCCTAAGCATGATGGCAAGCAGTTTTTCAGTGATGGGGGCATTCCAACTTGACTGTTTGTAAGCCAGTGATGCACTAGGTTTTATTAACTCGTTGGATGCTATGGAAGAGAATAGGAAAGCTGGAAGGGCAATCTGGGAGGATTTGCATACTCCTAGCCCCCCAAGCCTGACTGGAAGTAAGGCTTGCTACCACTATCCATCTTCAAGGGAAAGAATCAATATACTCTCTAGCATGGTCTTTAGGAGGGAGTCATGATCCTTAAGTTTCAGATTGCTCAAGGCTGGGGAACATCTCAGGAAGTAGGTAAGTTTTGGAATGGACAGACACCTGATGAGTAGGTAGAAGGCATCGTGTGTATCAATGTCTTTTATCCTGCCTTCAATCGTCCTGAGGTCTGAGATTTTCTTTTCTAGGATCAGATCAATGGCAATGGGTCCAAGAGAAGCACCAAGGAGGGTGCTGTTAGCTGCATCAATGGCTTGTGCTGCTCGTAAAACAGCATTAATATCCTCAATGATCTGTTGATTGATTAAAAACTATATAGCATTTGGTAGGGTTTAAAGATAGGCCCAGGCTCACTCCCATGTCTTTAATTTTCCTGCTTTCCTCTAGGAGAGATTATATAGTGCCAGCTAGGGTACCTTCATCCAAGAACCAGATATTGAGCTTTCTGGTGTGTGCTTTTGTGACTTCCTTGATGTCCAGACAGACGAGAAAAAGGGCGAGAGGGTGTCCCTGTTACACACCTCACAGAGTCAATTTCATGGTCCCCAAACTATAGTTTAGAGGTCACACTATAACACGATTGCATGAAGGGGTAGAAGGAAGGGAAGTGTCTAGAAACTGCTTGGAGAGCAACATCCCTCTTGTCTTTCGCCAAAGGAACATGGGTTCGACTCCTTGGTTAGTCTCAGTGTTGTTATTGATCAATACCACTCGTTCGTGGGTACAATAACATATATATATTTGCTGAATAACAACAGTAAAAAAATAGTGAAATTCCAAGCGTTTTCGTGACTCCTCACATTATCAAGGAACTATGATAGTTCCTTGATAATGTTTATTCACAGTGTTTGTTCTGCATATTGTGATATCACCTGTTTACTGTGTTCAACAATGCTGTGAAGCAGCTGCCCACACACATCAACAACATGTCCGATGAAAAAGCCTTGATCAAATTGAACTTTGCCAATGCATTCAACTTAGAGGAGATGCTACTTTAGAAGCAGTTTCTAGACATTTCCCTTCCCTCTATCCCTTCATAGAATCGTGTTATAGAGCGGCTTCTAAACTATTGTGTAGGGACCATGAAATTGACAGGTGTGAGGGTGTACAACAGGGGGACCCTCTCGCCCCCTTTATATTCTGCCTGGTCATCAAGGATGTCACAGAAGCGCTGTCCAGTGACCTCAAAATCTGGTTCTTGGATGATGGCACCCTAGCTGGCACTACAGAATCTCTCCTAGAGGACATCAGAAAAATTAAAGACATGGGAGAAAGCCTAGGCCTATCTTTAAACCCCACCAAATGTGAAATAGTTTCTACCAATCGACAGATGATCCAGAATATTAGTGATGTTTTACCAGGAGCACCAGCCATTGATCCACCCAACAGCACTCTCCTGGGTGTTCCTATTGGGTCCAATGCCATTGATCTGGTCCTAGGAAAAAAATCTCAGACCTCAGGACGATGGAAGACAGGATGAAAGACATCGATACACATGATGCCTTCTACCTACTCACCAGGTGACTGTCAATCCCAAAACTTACCTACTTCCTGAGATGCTACCCAGCCTTCAGCAGTCTGAAACTCAAGGAATATGACTGTCTCCTCAAGACCATGCTAGACAGTGTATTGAATCTTTCCCTCGAAGATGGACAGTGGTTGCAAGCCTCACTTCCAGTCAGGCTTGGGGGGCTGGGAGTACACAAATCCTCCTAGATTGCCATACAAGCTTTTTTATCCTCTTCCAAAGCATCAAAAGAGTTAATAAAACAAATTCTTCCGGACAACATAAGTGATTCAGCAGGAATACAGGACCCTAACTATGCCAGTGCCATCACTGAATGGGAGACACTTGCTGCTCCAGCACCAAAACCTAGTGCAGAACTGGCCTACAAACAGTCATGTTGCTTCCCACCATGCTTAGAGCAGTAACATTAGACAGGGAGACTGCCCGTCCCCTAGCTGTGAGTGCACATCACTCTCGGGACTTTCTCCAAACAGTTCTCATTTCGGCAATGGGAATACACCTCGACCCTAAGACCCTCCGTATTGCAGTGGCTCTGCGCCTTGCTGCCCCAATTCACTCGGAATATACGTGTGTTTGCGGTGATGTGCAGGCCGTCCAAGATGGTCTACATGGTCTTAACTGTTCCAAAACCAAGGGCTGGCATGCAAGACACAATGAAGTCAACGACATCATAAAGAGAAGCCTTCCTTCAGCTAGATGCCCAGCCGAGAGAGAGCCCCGATCACTAGCTGCCAACAATGCCCACAACCCAGCAAACCGCCCCGATGGGATCACCATCTATCCTTGGAAGAATAGCAAACTCTTAGCATGGGACTATACCTGTGTGTCGACACTGGCTGACACCTACATCCTTCACAATGTCGGGCGACAGGGAGGAGCTGCTGACCACAGGGAGGAGTACAAGATCGGCAAGTACAGTGACATAAGCCAACAGTATCAATTTGTCCCAGTGGGATCAGAGACCTTGGGAGCGTGGGGAAAAAATGCAACACGTTTCCTTAAAGAACTGGGTTCCAGACTCATCGACACCATCAGGGACCCAAGGGCAGCCACTTTCATGTTCCAGAGCCTCAGCGTGGCCATCCAGAGAGGAAATGCATGCTGCATACTGGGCTCACGTTCGGTTTCGGAGGAGCTGAAGGAGATTCATAATCTTTGATATATTGAACCAATGCATTCATGGTCATGTTTGTGTTTTTTGTCAGTGTATTCTTTTTTATTAATAAAGTAAAAATATAATTTAAATTATACGGGGAGGAAGGTGAAGAAAATATTCAAACAGCTCCGGGGAGAACCTTGAGTTTTCCCTGAGGTACGTTTATTGTCTTCTCTAAGGATGAGGATCCCCAGTAAAGTTCAGAGTGGTACTACCTATATATATATATATAGTATATATATATATATATATATATATATATATATATATATATATATATATATATATATATATATATATATATATGTGTGTGTGTGTGTGTGTGTGTGTGTGTGTGTGTGTGTGTGTGTGTGTGTGTGTGTGTGTGTGTGTGTGTGTGTGTGTGTGTGTGTGTGTGTGATCGTCACCGCGTAGTCACAAGGTGATTTAGAAAATGTATGAAGCCAAACCTAAGGAACAAAGCCAAATATAGAAAAGAGAACAAGTAATTTACAGGGTTCCTTAAATTATCATAATTTCTCCCTCCCTTGGACAATTATTTTCCTGGGAATATTTTTGGGAGGAGCAATTATCAATGTAAACCCACGAGAGCTGCTGTTATACAAAAGAAAATGGTAAGCGGAATTTACCTACAATTGTTCTATGAAATAAAGAACAATTAGTGCTCATTTCATTTTCTTCTTTAATGACTACATTCATTTTCTCAATTCATTTTATTTCTTTTCTTTGTGAAGAAGGAGCTTGTTAAGCTAATTTCTGAGAATATAAATCACAATGTTTACATAATTCAGCGTCAAACCTGTGTGTGATTCATCCTCGCTGTCACGTGATTATTCTCTTTATGACGCAGCATAGACATCATACTGCTAATTGGTGCCTAATAATATATTAAGTCAATAATGCCGACGTTAAACTTGACTCGCATCTCACAATCGCAACAATTTCAGGAATTTTAAAAAATATTTTCAAAGAATTTAACAATCATTAAACTGATAAAAGATTTAATAAGTGTTTATATGTGTTACGTAAAACGGAAACAGAATATATGCTATAATATTTCTTCGCACAATAGTTACACCTCAATAGGTGTGTTTCTTTCATGGTATATAAACACTGCGGTGTAAGTACCTCACTGAGTATATACATCAAGAGATGTATATTTCTAAACGTCAATATTCTGAAATTTATTTTCTTCTCAGTATACCTGGAGTTTACTTGGAGAGAATTCCAGGGGTCAATGCCCCTGCGGCCCGGTCTGTGAGCAGGCCTCATGTTGGACCAGAGCCAGATCAACCAGGTTGTTACTGCTGGCCGCACGCAGTCCAACGTACGAACCACAGCCTGGCTGGTCAGGTACCGACTTTAGGTGCCTGTCCAGTGCCTGCTTGAAGACAGCCAGGGGTTTGTTGGTAATCCCCCTGATGTATGCTGGAAGGCAGTTGAACAATCTTGGGCCCCCTGACACTTATTGTGTTGTCCCTCAACGTGCTAGTGGCAACCCTGCTTTTCATTGGGGGGATGTTACATCGCCTGCCGAGTATTCTGCTTTCGTATGGAGTGATTCTCGTGTGCAAGTTTGGTACTAATCCCTCGAGAATTTTCCACGTGTATATAATAATGTATCTCTCCCGCCTGCGTTCTAGAGAGTACAGGTTTAGGAACTTCAAGCGTTCCCAGTAATTGAGGTGGTTTATCGCAGGTATGCGTGCCGTGAAGGTTCTCTGCACATTTTCAAGGTCAGCAATTTCACCCGCCTTGAAAGGTGCAGTTAGTGTGCAGCAATATTCCAGCCTAGATAGAACAAGCGATCTGTAAAGTGTCAACATGGGCTTGGCATCCCTGGTTTTGAAGGTTCTCATTATCCATCCTGTCATTTTTCTAGCAGATGTGATTGCTACGGTGTTATGGTCCTTGAAGGTGAGATCCTCTGACATGATCACTCCCAAGTCTTTGACATTAGTTTTTCGCTCTATTGTGTGGTTGGAATTTGTTTTGTACTCCGATGAGATTTTAATTTCCTCACGTTTTTCGTATCTGAGTAATTGAAATTTATCATCATTGAACTTCATATTGTTTTCTGCAGCCCATTTAAAGATTTGGTTTATGTCTGCTTGGAGTCTTGCAGTGTCTTCAACGGTGGACACTGTCATACAGATTCGGGTATCATCTGCAAAGGAAGACACGGCACTGTGGTTTATATCCCTGTCTATGTCCGATATGAGGATGAGGAACAGGATGGGAGCGAGTACTGTGCCTTGTGGAACAGAGCTTTTCACAGTAGCTGCCTCAGACTTTACTCTGTTGACTACTACTCTTTGTGTTCTGCTTGTTAGGAAATTATAGATCCATCTACAAACTTTTCCTGTTATTCCTTTATCACGCATTTTGTGTGCTATTACACCATGGTCACACTTCTCAAAGGCGTTTGCAAAGTCTGTGTATATAACATCTGCATTATGTTTGTCTTCTAGAGCATCCAGGACCTAGTCGTAGTGGTCCAGTAGTTGGGACAGACAGGAGCGACCTGCTCTAAACCCATGCTGCCCTGGGTTGTGCAATTGATTGGTATCAAGATGAGTGGCGATCTTGCTTCTTAGAACCCTTTCAAAAAATTTTATGATATGGGACGTTAGCGCTATTGGTCTGTAGTTCTTTGCTATTGCTTTACTGCCCCCTTTGTGGAGTGGGGCTATGTCTGTTGTTTTTAGTAACTGCGGGACGACCCCAGTGTCCATGCTCCTCTCCATAGGATGTTAAAAGCACGTGATAGGGGCGCCCCTTCTTGCAGTTCTTGATGAACACGGAGTTCCATGAGTCTGGGCCTGGAGCGGAGTGCATGGGCATGTCATTTATTGCCTTTTCGAAGTCATTTGGCGTAAGGGTGATGTCAGATAGGCATGCGTCTGTCAAGTTCTGTGGCACTCTCATAAAAAAATCATTTAGGTCTTCGATTTTCAGTCTGGTTAGCGGCTCGCTAAAAACTGAGTCATACTGGGACTTAAGTAACTCACTCATTTCCTTGCTGTCATCTGTGTAGGACCCATCCCGTTTAAGTAGAGGCCCAATACTGGTTGTTGTTCTCGACTTTGATTTTGCATAAGAAAAGAAATACTTTGGGTTTCTTTCAGTTTCATTTATGGCTTTTAGTTCTTCCCGCGTTTCTTGATTCCTGTAAGATTCCTTTAGTTTTAATTCGATGTTTTCTATTTCTTTGACTAGTGTCTCCCTTCATATTTCAGATATATTGGCCTCTTTTAGCCGCTCCGTTATCCTTTACCTTCCCCTGTATAGGGAGCTCCTCTCTCTTTCTAGTTTGCATCTTCTCCTCCTTTTCCTTAAGGGAATTTGCCTTGAGCAAACCTCAAGTACCACAGAGTTAATTTGTTCTAGACATAGGTTGGGATCCGTGATGCTTAGGCAATCTTCCCAGTTTATATCATTTAGGACTTGGTTTACTTGGTCCCACCTTATGTTTTTGTTATTGAAGTTGAATTTGGAGAAGGCTCCCTCGCGGCTGATCACATTTTGTTGATCTGGGGCCCCCCTCATGCATGTCTGGACCTCTATTATGTTGTGATCTGAGTATATTGTTTTTGATATGATGACATTTCGTATCAGATCATCATTGTTGGTGAAGATGAGGTCCAGCGTATTCTCTAATCTTGTAGGCTCTACTATTTGCTGGTTTAAGGTGAACTTGGTGCAGAGATTTAAAAGTTCATGTGTGTGCGAGTTTTCATCTGAGCTGCCTCCTGGTGTTATCTCTGCTACCACATTGTTTGCAATGTTCCTCCATTTTAGGTGCCTTAGGTTGAAATCCCCCAGGAGCAAGATGTTGGGGGCAGGAGCTGGAAGATTTTCCAGACAGTGGTCAATTTTCAGAAGCTGTTCCTTGAATTGTTGGGACGTTGCATCCGGGGGCTTGTATACAACCACGATGACCAGGTTTTGATTCTCGATCTTTATTGCTAATACTTAAAATACATCATTTGAGGCATTTAGTAGTTCTGAACATATAAGTGACTCTGTGATATACAGGCCAACACCCCTTTTTGCCTGTTCACTCTGTCACACCTGTATAGGTTGTAGCCCGGGATCCATATTTCATTGTCCAAGTGATCTCTTATGTGGGTCTCTGTGAAAGCCGCAAACATAGCATTTGACTCTGTAAGCAGTCCACGGATGTAAGGTATCTTGTTGTTTGTTGCTGGCTTTAAACCCTGTATATTTGCAAAGATGAATGTCGTTGGATTGGTGGTATGGGGGGTCTTTTTTTTCCTGGCACTAATATCTGTTGTATTGGAGTGGAGGCCATTGACTGCACACTGTGATTCCACTCCAGAAATAACTGCAGTTGGTGTACAATTTCTGTCATTTCCTGCCAGCTTTTGTTCCTTCCTTGCACTAAAAAACCTCTCTCTCCGGAGTGGCTGTGGCTACCCAGCTTTTGCCATGATCTGGATGTTCTGTGTCGCCTCGTACCCTTTAGGTGGTATGCCTGGCAATATAAGTTATAGCACTATCTTTCCTGAATTGATGAGTGGCACATTTCAGGGTGGAAAAACCTACAGGACGGGAGGTTGCATTTGCCTGCTTTCATATGGGCACGGCATTTTCTGGGGTGATCATAATTGCATGTCCCATCTGATATCCCAGATTTTCCATGCCTGCAGATACCAAGTGCATAATATTCACACAGGCCCGGTTTCCGTTTGCCCTGGTCTTTAGCGACTGTGTTCCCCATTGTATTCTCTATTTGTGGGTGTGTTCCTGTCTCGTTTCTGTCTTCGACACTAGTGCTAACAATGGAGCCTTCATCAGTTTCTGGTAGTTTATCTTCAGTATTTCCCTGGGCATCCCCCTGTTTATTATCTACCATGGTATTGCTAGTTTGTAACACTGTTTTTTGTGTGTCCTTGTCTACACCTGTTTCCTCATCATTTATTTCACTAGAGCTCCTGTCCCTCTTCAGGTCACTATCATTTATTTCTCCATTCTTACAGTTACTGTCTACCATTTCAACATCTGTACCAGGGGCGATAGCACCATCTGGCCCAGATTTTTTACTTTCCCAACTGTTATAGAATGCTGTCATGTTTTTTATGAAGTTCGATTTGATGTTGTCATTTTTTAAAATCGATGTGATTTTATTCCACAGATCGGTCTCATTTGGGCATACCCAAAAACACTTCCCTTGTTTAATATCTCGTGTAGTAGATTCTTGAATGCCTGCACAAGGGGCGTGACAGCATTTACCACAGAAGTTGCATGTAATCCATCCAGTGGAACGTTTGTTTGTTTGGTTGCATACTACACAGAATTTCATGATTGATTTTGTTGGTTTATTTTACTGTATATTCTACTAATAGCTTCCCTGAAGTGGTGATCCGTCTATTTGTATCGTATCTATTTTATTTGCATGTGTAAGTGTTTGGGACAATCTTACCGCTTTAAGTTATTGTTATTGTTTGGGTGTTTGATAAGGTCCCCTAAAACTCCGTCCGCTTATTGAATCCGGTCGAGGATACCAGTTTTGAATCCGGTCAATGGTTCCCTTATTTCTTGGATCTGACGAGATCCAGTGTCACTTATTTAATGAATCCTGTAGGGATTATTTGGGTTACGCGAGACAGACCACTGGAAGATGATTAAACAGAGTAATAATGATCAGTATGATACAAAAGTATAACTTGCATGTTGGAGGAAAAAACCGGTCTTCTGGCAGCTCCTACTGTGATGGGCGGCCGTACCTCTGGCACCCTGTTTACTTCTGGCACCCTGGTTAACCTCACCCCGGTTTAACACCTGGGTTTTTATGCACTTATGGTTCACTCTACTGGGTTTAGTTTTTTTTTTCTACACCACAACACTGCTGTTAATATCTTACTGTATATATATATATACCAAGAAGTGTATATCTCTCAGAGGGTATATCTTTCAGAATATATTAAATAAGGAGTATTTCGCTCATTGTCTAATACCAAGAAGATGGCAGACAAGAAGCACCCGTCCTGCCACATGTGTGTGAAACACAAACCTGAAAGTGTTTACATAATGGTAGGATTGTTACACGCAGTTGTGAAAGTACATGTATCTGTAACACACTCATCTGACTCTTTCGAATTTCTCATTAGTTCTTGTTCTTAGTGTTCCTTTCCTCTCCACATGGGAATGGAAAAGAAGGCATGTCGTTAAAGGCGACTAAAATGATGTGAGTGAGAGATAGTAACCTGATCTCTTGTACAAATTGCTTAGTTGAAAAGAAAGAAATTTTAAAGATGAATTGTCAGAATATGGAGCTGTTGTAAATGTATGGAACAGATGGTAGGTTATTAAAGGCAATGAATATTTATGTGGATAGCGAGGCTCATGTTAGGGTGTGTAGGAACCAGGGGAATATTTTTCAAAGAACTAGGTCTTAGTGAGGTATTATGTCAGCATGGTTGTTAAAAATATTTATAGATGAGGATTTAGAACATAGTCAACGCTCGAGTGTTGGAAATGTGTGAGAATCAAAGATAAGAAATCAGATACAAAATGGAGAGTTTCATGTTTTTATGGTATGCAGTACCGACACATTTTCCGAAACGTTTCGCGTGTCCAGCAGGTTTCGTCAGTCGGATACAGGTGAAGGCAGCAGTAGAAGTAGTATTAATAGGATCAGCCAATCAAGCCTAAAGTATAAGAAAATGACCATACCTGATATACTGAAGTAAGGAGGGATGCAGCAGCTGGAGGTGAGGTCATATATGAGCCTCGCCCACAAGCAGAAGTAGAGGAGGGATGCAGCAGCTGGTGGTGAGGTCACACATAAACCTCACCCACAAGAAGAAGTAGAGGTAGAATGCAGCAGCTGGAGGTGAGGTCACACATGAGCCTCACCCACAAGTAAAAGTTGATAATGATCAACAGTTGTTTAGCTAAGAAGTTGCAGAAGACTTTCCCAGTATCAAGGTACCATGGTACCGGCCTTTGTTTTGTAAATCAATACATCATCGTAGCTTCCAATGTTGCAGAAATAGGGTAAGAAATCTAGGAGATTCATTGAGGAGAAACGATTCTCACCCCCAAATTTTAGAAATGCACGCCGAGCTGAGTACAATGTCATTCCTACATATTCAGTGTTTATGGGCTTTATATGCTTTATGCTTATATGCATATATCTGCATTTTCTGGCATTTGGCACTCTGTCCCCTTTTTCTGTTAATCTAGAGGAGTCGTTTCCCTGAACGAATTTGCCTTGATATCCT
>WNWK01025910.1:0-28009 GCA_009830355.1 Cherax destructor
ACTGGCAACACCTGCCACAACAGTCATTGTGCAACTAAACGACTGGCAACACCTGCCACAACAGTCATGGTGCAACTAAACGACTGGCAACACCTGCCACAACAGTCATGGTGCAACTAAACGACTGGCAACACCTGCCACAACAGTCATGGTGCAATAAAACGACAAGATTTGAACAAGACTCATACCTGTGTATAATAAAGTTTACAACGGAAGAAATTATAATTTGCTATAGTTTCATGTCGTTAAGTCAGACTATGACATTTGACAGCATTTTGTAACGAGGGTTACATTCATAATATAACAATAAGTAATAGTCTATAATTAATATAATATTTATTTCGTAGCAGACGGTGTGTGGAGCTCTGACTCGTAACCTGGGTAATGCCATGTTTATACACTGTATACATTTTATTGTATTTACTTCTCATTATAAATACTGTAAATATGAATGCACATTTATTGAACGTTTAGAAATTATCAATTTCAGAGGTTTAGTAATAAAAACAAATATATACGAAAGCAGATAGAAAGATGCCAAGTTCAAGAAGTTAACAAGATTTTCTGAGGGAGTGTGTGGCACTGCCTCTGATCCCATGTTCATGACGTTGCTTCTATTGACAGTAAGTTCAGAATCGTGGAGGACGAAGGTTGTCAAGATTTGATCATATAGCTCTATGTGCCTCTCATATAGCTCTATGCCTCTCATATAGCTCTATGTGCCTCTCATATAGCTCTATGTGCCTCTCATATAGCTCTATGTGCCTCTCATATAGCTCTATGTGCCTCTCATATAGCTCTATGTGCCTCTCATATAGCTCTGTGCCTCTCATATAGCTCTATGTGCCTCTCATATAGCTCTATGTGCCTCTCATATAGCTCTATGTGCCTCTCATATAGCTCTATGTGCCTCTCATATAGCTCTATGTGCCTCTCATATAGCTCTATGTGCCTCTCATATAGCTCTATGTGCCTCTCATATAGCTCTATGTGCCTCTCATATAGCTCTATGTGCCTCTCATATAGCTCTATGTGCCTCCAGCTCTAGTGCCTCATAGCTCTATGTGCCTCTCATATAGCCTTCTATATGCCTATTTCCTCTCATATAGCTCTATGTGCCTCTCATATAGCTCTATGTGCCTCTCATATAGCTCTATGTGCCTCTCATATAGCTCTATGTGCCTCTCATATAGCTCTATGTGCCTCTCATATAGCTCTATGTGCCTCTCATATAGCTCTATGTGCCTCTCATATAGCTCTATGTGCCTCTCATATAGCTCTATGTGCCTCTCATATAGCTCTATGTGCCTCTCATATAGCTCTATGTGCCTCTCATATAGCTCTATGTGCCTCTCATATAGCTCTATGTGCCTCTCATATAGCTCTATGTGCCTCTCATATAGCTCTATGTGCCTCTCATATAGCTCTATGTGCCTCTCATATAGCTCTATGTGCCTCTCATATAGCTCTATGTGCCTCTCATATAGCTCTATGTGCCTCTCATATAGCTCTATGTGCCTCTCATATAGCTCTATGTGCCTCTCATATAGCTCTATGTGCCTCTCATATAGCTCTATGTGCCTCTCATATAGCTCTATGTGCCTCTCATATAGCTCTATGTGCCTCTCATATAGCTCTATGTGCCTCTCATATAGCTCTATGTGCTCTCTATAGCTCTATTCTCATATAGCTCTATGTGCCTCTCATATAGCTCTATGTGCCTCTCATATAGCTCTATGTGCCTCTCATATAGCTCTATGTGCCTCTCATATAGCTCTATGTGCCTCTCATATGCTCTATGTGCCTCTCATATAGCTCTTGTGCCTCTCATATAGCTCTGTGTGCCTCTCATATAGCTCTGTGTGCCTCTCATATAGCTCTGTGTGCCTCTCATATAGCTCTGTGTGCCTCTCATATAGCTCTGTGTGCCTCTCATATAGCTCTGTGTGCCTCTCATATAGCTCTGTGTGCCTCTCATATAGCTCTGTGTGCCTCTCATATAGCTCTGTGTGCCTCTCATATAGCTCTGTGTGCCTCTCATATAGCTCTGTGTGCCTCTCATATAGCTCTATGTGCCTCTCATATAGCTCTGTGTGCCTCTCATATAGCTCTGCCTGTGCCTTCCTTCATTAGCTCTATGTGCCTCTCATATAGCTCTATGTGCCTCTCATATCAGCCTCGCCTATGTGCCCTCTTACTTATGCTCATTAGCTCTATGTGCCTCTCATAAGCTCTATGTGCCTCTCATATAGCTCTATGTGCCTCTCATATAGCTCATGTGCCTCTCATAGCTCTATGTGCCTCTCATGTAGCTCTATGTGCCTCTCATGTAGCCTCCTATGTGCCTCTCATATAGCTCTATGTGCCTCTCATATAGCTCTATGTGCCTCATATAGCTCTTATGTGCCTCTCATAGCTCTATGCCTCTATATAAATCTATGTGCCTCTCATAGCTCTATGCCTCTCATATAGCTCTATGCCTCATATATGCTCTAGCTCATCCTCATATAGCTCTATGTGCCTCTCATATAGCTCTATGTGCCTCTCATATAGCTCTATGCTCATAGCCTGCCTCATATAGCTCTATGTGCCTCATAGCTCTATGCCTCTCATATAGCTCTATGTGTCTCATAGCTCTATGCTCTCATATAGCTCTATGTGCCTCTCATAGCTCTATACCTCTCATATAGCTATATGTGCCTCTCATAGCTCTATGCCTCTCATAGCTCTATGCTCTCTCATAGCTCTATGCCTCTCATAGCTCTATGCCTCTCATAGCTCTTTGCCTCTCATATAGCTCTATGTGCCTCTCAGCTCTATGCCTCTCATATAGCTCTATGTGCCTCTCAAAGCTCTGCCTCATATAGCTCTATGTGCCTCTCATATAGTTCTATGCCTCAAATAGTTCTATGCCTCAAATAGCTCTATGCCTCATATAGCTCTGTGTGTCTCATATAGCTGTATGTGTCTCATATAGCTCTATGTGTCTCATATAGCTCTATGTGTCTCATATAGCTCTATGTGTCTCATATAGCTCCGTCTCATAGTTCTATGTGTCTCATAGCTCTGTGTCTCATATAGCTCTATGTGTTTCATAGCTCTGTCTCATATAGCTCTGTGTCTCATATAGCTCTGTGTCTCATATAGCTGTGTCTCGTATAGCTCTGTGTCTCATATAGCTCTGTCTCATATAGCTCTGTGCCTCATATAGCTCTGTGCCTCATATAGCTCTACGTGTCTCATAGCTCTACGTGTCTCATAGCTCTACGTGTCTCATATTGCTCTGTGTCTCATAGCTCTGTGTCTTATATAGATCTATGTGTCATATAGTTCTGTCTCATATAGCTCTGTCTCATATAGCTGTGTCTCATATAGCACTGTGTCTCATATTAGCACTGTGTCTCATAGCTCTGTGTCTCATATAGCTCTGTGTCTCATATAGCTCTGTCTCATATAGCTCTGTGTCTCCCATATAGCTGTGTCTCATAGCTCTGTCTCACATAGCTCTGTGTCTCATATAGCACTGTGTCTCATAGCTCTGTCTCCCATATAGCTGTGTCTCATAGCTGTCTCACATAGCTCTGTGTCTCGTATAGCACTGTGTCTCATATAGCTCTGTCTCATAGCTCTGTGTCTCATATAGCTCTGTGTGTCTCATAGCTCTGTGTGTCTCATATAGCTCTGTGTCTCCCATATAGCTCTGTCTCATATAGCTCTGTCTCATATAGCTCTGTCTCTCATATAGCTGTCTCTCATATAGCTCTCTCATATAGCTCTGTCTCTCATATAGCTCTGTCTCTCATATAGCTCTGTCTCTCATATAGCTCTGTCTCATATAGCTCTATGCCTCTTATAGCTCTATGCCTCTCATAGCTCTATGCCTCATATAGCTCTGTGCCTCATATAGCTCTGTGTCTCATATAGCTCTGTGTCTCATATAGCTCTGTGCCTCATATAGCTCTGTGTCTCATATAGCTCTGTGTCTCATAGCTCAATGTGTCATATAGCGCTATGTGTCTCAGCGCTATGTGTCTCAGCGCTATGTGCCTCTCATAGCTCTATGCCTTATAGCTCTGTGCCTCTCATATAGCTATGCCTCTCATATAGCTCTATGCCTCTCTTATAGCTATATGCCTCTCATATAGCTCTATTCCTCTTATAGCTCTATGCCTCTCGTATAGGTCTGTCTCGTGTAGCTCTATGCCTCTCGTGTAGCTCTATGTATCTCGTGCAGCTCTATTCCTCTCGTGTAGCTTTGTCTCATGTAGCTCTATGCCTCTCGTGTAGCTCTATATCGTGTAGCTTTATGTCTCTTGTAGCTCTGTATCTCTCGTGTAGCTCTGTCTTGTGTAGTTCTATGCCTCTCGTGTAGCTGTCTCTAGTGTAGCTCTATGCTTCTCATATAGCTCTATGCTTCTCATATAGCTCTATGCTTCTCATATAGCTCTATGCTTCTCATATAGCTCTATGCTTCTCATATAGCTCTATGCTTCTCATATAGCTCTATGCTTCTCATATAGCTCTATGCTTCTCATATAGCTCTATGCTTCTCATATAGCTCTATGCTTCTCATATAGCTCTATGCTTCTCATATAGCTCTATGCTTCTCATATAGCTCTATGCTTCTCATATAGCTCTATGCTTCTCATATAGCTCTATGTACGAGCTCTGTGCCTCTCATACAGCTCTATGTATGAGCTGTGCCTCTCATACAGCTCTATGTACGAGCTCTGTGCCTCTCATGCAGCTCTATGTACGACTGTGAATTACAGATACTTCTCCCAACCTGTGGAAAATATTTCTAAGCTGAATGAATATAATGTCTATAAATTACTTGTTAAATATAAAAAATCATGTGTTTATTGCTTAAGCTGCTATTACACAGTAATATATTTTTCTGTGTTATTGAGGATGTATTTACATTGTGGATTAACATCATGTAGCCAGAAGATAGAGTAAATTGAGCTCGGGTCTGTCGAGTTAAATGTGCCAAGCAATGTTGCCATATCTCACCTCAGGTGAGAACCTTTGTGGAAGGACATATAAATGTACCTGTGAAATTGTGTGATTTTTCGAGGGAATTAGATATTTTTGTGGTGTGATTTATGGTAATTTTGTGATGTAGGATTTTTGTGGGTAAAAGCCTTAAGTCAAGTTGTGTGAAAATATTCACGTTGCGAAATATATTTTATTTGAAGGAAATAAGAGTATAGGTAAGTTACGAAACAAAATGGAAATTTACTACGTTATCGATCACTCCATGAGGCTCCGTCCTGGACGTGTCTACACCCTGTACAGTGACTCCATGAGGCTCCGTCCTGGACGTGTCTATACCCTGTACAGTGCCTCCATGAGGCTCCGTCCTGGACGTGTCTAAACCCTGTACAGTGACTCCATGAGGCTCCGTCCTGGACGTGTCTGCACCCTGTACAGTGACTCCATGAGGCTCCGTCCTGGACGTGTCTATACCCTGTACAGTGCCTCCATGAGGCTCCGTCCTGGACGTGTCTAAACCCTGTACAGTGACTCCATGAGGCTCCGTCCTGGACGTGTCTGCACCCTGTACAGTGACTCCATGAGGCTCCGTCCTGGACGTGTCTATACCCTGTACAGTGACTCCATGAGGCTCCGTCCTGGACGTGTCTGCACCCTGTACAGTTTCCACCAGCTGATCTCACGTCTTTCAATATTTCTATGATATTCTCCAAATCTATTAACCTCTCTTAAGACCTGATGTTATGAGTGACAAAGCACAGCCAGATATATTATTTGGTATGGGAAAATTATCATAAATTTAATTTTAACCTATATTTTTTAAATGAATTTATTCTTTTACTTTGTTATAATGTGAAATATTAAGGTTAAAATGTTCCTAAAATATACTTTTCATTAATAGTAATAGTGGAATGTTGCACAACTCTATACGGATTACCTTAACAATAAAGTGATTCCCCCATTAAGTTTGTGCCCACACCATGCAGTCGCAGCCTATGTTCACATTTAATATTTTGTTTGAAAGTATACAATATTTTTAATCGTGCCACTATAGACTGATATTGTAGCATGCTGGAACTTAATATATTTTCTCATGGCATATGGTAGTGTAACTTATGTCTTCACACAATTTATCTTTGTTTTAAATCTTTACTATCTGACTCCGGCTGGGTTACAAGTATCTTTGGGAGGTTAAATCACCACCACCAGATGTAGACCAAACAAAATGTAAACTTTGCCAGATGGACTATGGTCACACCCTGCGTCATTATGTACTGGAGTGCGACAAAATCAATGAATTCAGAGACAAGTCACTCAGGAATGTTCAAGAAATGGCAAAGTGTTCTATCCAGAGGTATATTACAAACCATTCTGGAGAAATATCCTGACTTTGCTCACTGTAAATAAAGCATTACCGTGTGTATGTGTGTGTGTGAGAGTGTGAGGGCGTACTCACCTATTTGTTATTGCAGGGTCGATACATAGCTCCTGGCCCTGCCTCTTCATTGATTGCTACTTGGTCCTCTCTCCCTGCTCCATGAGCTTTATCATATCTCGTCTTAAAATTATGTATAGTTCCTTTCTCCACTACATCACTTGCCAGACTATTCCACTTTTTGACAACTCTGTGACTAAAGAAATACTTCCTAACATCTCTCTGACTTATCTGAGTCTTCAACTTCCAATTGTGACCCCTTGTTTCTGTGTCCCATCTCTGGAACATCCTGTCTTTGTCCACCTTGTCAATTCCTCGCAGTATTTTGTATGTTGTTATGTCTCCCCTAACCCTCTGTCCTCCAGTGTCGTAAGGCCGATTTCTCTTAGCCTTTCTTCGTAGGACATTCCCCTTAGCTCTGGAATTAGCCTTGTTGCAAACCTTTGCACTTTCTCTAATTTCTTGACATGCTTGACCAGGTGTGAGTTCCAAACTGGAGCTGCTTACTCCAGTATGGGCCTGATGTACACGGTGTACAGAGTCTTGAACGATTCCTTACTGAGGTATCGGAATGCTATTCTCAGGTTTGCCAGGCACCCATATGCTGGAGCAGTTATCTGGTTGATGTGCACCTCAGAAGTGTTCAATATTATACTCAACCCAATATCCTTCTCCTTGAGTGAGGTTTGCAGTCTTTGGCCACCTAGCCTATACTCTGTCTGTGGTCTTTTTTGCCCTTCCCCGATCTTCATGACTTTGCATTTGGAGGGATTAAATTTGAGGAGCCAGTTGCTGGACCAAGCTTCCAGCCTGTCCAGGTCTCTTTGTAGTCCTGCCTGATCCTCATCCGATTTAATTTTCCTCATTAACTTCACATCATCTACAAACATGGACACTTCTGAGTCTATCCCTTCCATCATGTCATTCACATATACCAAAAATAGCACTGGTCCTAGGACTGACCCCTGTGGAACCACGCTCGTCACAGGCACTCACTCTGATACCTCGCCACATACCATGACTCATTGTTGCCTCCCTGTCAGGTATTCTCTGATCCATTGCAGTGCCTTTCAGGTTATGAGGTTATGCATGCCTGATCCTCTAGCTTTTGCACTAATCTCTTGTGAAGAACTGTGTCGAAGGCCTTCCTGCAGTCCAAGAAAATGTAATCTATCTAACCCTCTCTGTCTCGTGCCTTACTTCCGTTACCTTGTCATAAAACTCCAGTAGATTTGTGACACAGGATTTGCCTTCCATGAATCTGTGCTGGCTGTCGTTTATAAGCTTGTTCCCTTCTAGGCACTCCACCACTCTCCTGATAATCTTCTCCAGGACTTAGCATACTATACACATCAGTGACACTGGTTTATAGTTTAGTGCCTCGTGTCTGTCTCCTTTCTTAAAAATGAGAAGTACATTTGCTGTCTAATATACCTCAGGTAGTTGCCCACTTTCAATGGATGTGTTGAAAATTGTTGTGGCACTCACAGCGTCTCTCCTCCCTCTCTAAGGACCAACGGAGAGAGTTTGTCCAGTCCCACTGCCTTTGAGGTATCAAGGTTACTTAACAGTTTTTTCACCTCCTCGGTTGTGTGTATTTCATCCAACACTTGTTGGTATATCCCTTGTTGGTGTACCCCCCTGTTCTGACTTCCCTGAGTCCTTTCTGTCTCCACTCTAAATACTTCCTTAAATATCATGTTGAGCTCCTCACATACTTCTTGGTCATTTCTTGTGGGCTCCCCATCTTCTTTCCTTCTGTGTGCGTGTGTGTGCGAGCTCGTGTGTGTATGTACACTCGTGTGTGTGTGTGTGTGTGACTAAATTAATATTTGACTAATAACTCATTCAGTTGTGACCGGGAGTGGATGTGTAAATTGACACAAAATTAGAATAACATGTATACCAATAATTGCAAATGTTTTCCTCTTTTTTTTTCTTTGTAACAGGAATCTGGATTCCAAGATCTTAGAGTTAGTTACTCGTGAGTCTTAAGCCTCTATCAAGTTCTTCACCAAGTAATTCTTCATACACTTGATATTAAAGAAAAGCAAATCATGGAGTACGTGGCAGCTGGTGCTGGTGCTGTAGTATTAGTGGCTGCAGCGCCTGTTGTTCTGACAGGTATATTAAATTTATTCACATTCAAAGGGTATTAAAAATAGTGTTTGTTAACTTTTAAGGTAGCTAATAAATATGTGATAGAAAATATTTACTCTTTTTAAGTTACTCCGACTTGCTAGTGAAATAGTTGCAACTCCTGTTCAACCCGAGAGTCGACAAAGTGTATTGATTTGCAACATGAAAGGCCTAGAGCTGTCATTCAACTCCCCATGTGGTTAATTAGCATCTGGTATCGCTTGTTTGTGATTACATATATATTTGGCCCGCCTCATGGTGAGCGATAATCATATGACACGGGCCAAAATGACCTGGGTTCGAGTCCTTGGTTAGTCGCAGTGTTTTTATTGATTAAATACCACTCGTTCGTGGTTACAGTAATATAAATACTGCTTGTGGAGGCTAGTATACCAAATGGGGAGTAAAATGAAATTAGCTCAGAGGCACCCGCACAACTGTATGTCCTCGGATGATGGTAAAACACCTAGCTTGGCTGGGTGCGTCATTTTTGTAGGATTGCGTGATCCTGTGGGTTAGAGCATCATGTGTTTTCGCTCATCATGAGGCAGGCCAAAGCAGTATGGGTTCGAGATCCATTGGTAGTCTCAGTGTTGTTATTAGTCTTTAAAATTATATATATATTTTTATTATTATATATATATATATATATATATATATATTTTTATATTAAAATTTATAATATATATATATATATTTTTTTATATATACTATGATCACAGCTGCAGAGAGAATAAAAGGTGGAAATATGTCACACTATCAGTTACACAGATAATAGTAATATTAATAATCATAATATTTATTTACAAAGGTTCTCACTAAAATTTATACACCATATGTAACCAATTTAATTAAGGGTGTGGGTAGTAGAAATGGCCATTCTTGTAAAAAAAAAAAAATAGCGTTTGCAATCTCTAACATTATTTTTGCAAGCATAAGTCACTATATTACTTATATTGTAATTCTTTATGAGAAGAAAAATATAATTCTTTGAGTATTGAGAAAATGGCTTATAAATTGGATTAAAGATTTTGTTCATAAAGAAACATCCTGATACAAACGCTACCTGTGCTATACTTTGCTTCAAATACACAAACTGTATATGAACTAAATGACTTTCATATACTATTGTTGCGAAAATGTCAGACATTGTAAATGTTTTAACTATACTAAAAATGCTTAAAATTTGCTACATTAAACAATTCCAAGTGAATGTAATTAATTTTTAAGTAGAACAATGAATTCTCTCAACTATTCCACAGCTGCTGGCTTCACCACAGCAGGTGTTTCTGCTTCATCAGTGGCTGCAAGCCTGATGTCTGCTGCTTCTGTAGCAAATGGTGGAGGAGTTGCTGCCGGAAGTATAGTGAGTGTATACTGTCTCTCTCTAATAGTTGTGTATTTTGAGGACTGTCAGATTTAAATACGTTAAACAATTATTAAAATAATTCTATAATATTATATATTTATTTACAGTTTTTGTAACAGAAGTTGTTATATCAGGCAGTTGGATAAATCTTAAATATGAAATCAATTGATATTAATCTGTTTGAGTACTGTTTTTCTACACTCAAATATTTATTGATAACAGGTGGCAGGGCTGCAGTCTGCAGGTGCTGCAGGTATTGGAGCAGTTGCAAAAGCTGCTTTAGCTGGTACTGGAGCTGCCATTGGTGCTGCAGCTGCAGCTGCTTTTAGAGCTGAATAACAGCTTGATCTAGTGTTTTAGCTGTGGGTGTTGGTGCAGCTGCATCATCTGGTTTATCCGGTGTTGAAGCTGCCATCGGTGCCGGAGTTGGAACCGCTGGTGCAGCTGTATCAACTGTCAAAGCTGATGCTGGAGCTGGTGCAGCTGTATCAACTGTCAAAGCTGATGCTGGAGCTGGTGCAGCTGTCTAAGCTGGTGATGGAGCTGGTGCAGCTGTATCAGCTGTCTAAGCTGGTGCTGGAGCTGCAGGTATTGGTGAAAACAAAACTGAAGAATGACGATAATAATAAAATAGACTGAAGGAGATGATGAATATATCGATGATTAGGGAAGTAAAATGTGGAACAAATATGAGAGTGAAATAAACAAAAATCGCTAAAAAATTGACAAAGATTATACAATCTGGCATTCAACACACGACACACTGGATATTCACAGCTAGACGACTGCTGCTTCTGACTCCTGCCCAGGCAGGTCATAGCAGCTCTGACTCTTCCAGTCTCCCTACGATCCCCGTTGGGGAGGGGAACCTTTACCTGAACCACGATGGCTCACCGAGTAAAGATCAAGGCTAAGGACTCCAACCACTGATGCTTCCAAGCTGGCCCTTGCGACTGCCCTTAAAAACAGTTTGCAGTTGAAATTCTCGGGTATTACAACTCTTCACGAAGCCTTCCTTGTCTCATTCATCAATGATGAGGAAGCAGAAAAAGTCCTTTCACCACCTGTTATCAAAACCCTTGATGATCAAGGCTTTGTTCTCTCAACATCACCATTTATGCGAGCAAAACGATCTGTGTTTATGAAGCGACTTGATAAACTTATCACCTCCATGACTACTGACGAAATCAAGCAATCAATTGAAGATCTCAACGACTGGGCTGAATTAGAAGGTGTAATCAAGATCCCCAGTGCTTCATCAATGCTAAAAAACATGTTTATAGACGTGAACATGGCTACCAGAGCTCTCTCAGATGGTCTGGCTGTCTCCTACTACAACATCAACCCTGGTCAACTTGAACCTGAACGATTCAAACAAATTTCACCCTGCTGGACATGTTTCTCCTACAGTCACTCTACCAACGAATGTCACGTCAAGAACAAGAAGATATGTTCCACCTGTGGTTCTGAAGGTCACGCTGTATAACCCCTGTGGTTTAGCGCTTCTTTTGATAATAATAATAATATGAAGGTCAGGACTTTCGTACCTGCACCTCCACTACTGCTGCTACCTACACCTCCACTACTGCTCCTACCTGCACCTCCACTACTGCTGCTACCTACACCTCCACTACTGCTCCTACCTACATCAACTGATCACCATACTCTGGCAACCAAATGTCCTGTTCGTAAAGAGATCCTTTCCAAGAAATTAAAGGAAGACCTTAAGAAGATATCAGGCAACTCTCCAACTTATGCTGCAATAACCAAACTCCAGTCTACTACCACCAAGATCCTGCAAGCCACTCAGCAGCCACCACCACCACCATCACCACCACCCACCTCGCCTCTGCCTGACAACATCTCCACGAAGATTTACTACTGCATGATGTTTGCTCACATGAACAACGCAGCTCAACCAGGATCCTTCAACACATCTATAAACGAATTTCTTGCCCTCAACAACATGCCAGCATTCAACTTCCCAACAAGTCCTCCTTCAGCTGAGATTTTAAAGATAATTCCAAAAGTCGTCAGCTTCGCTGCACCAGATGACTTGCAAGAATTGCTGCTTGAAGACGACACTTGCTCTACTACAGTCTCCACCAATGAGAGTTCACCACCACCTCGCAACGCCACCACTACCACGACCCAATCAGCTGCTTCCCTGCCCGTCGATACACAACCACCTCCCACCAATGAGAAGCCACCAACTGCTACTGCCAAGAACCAATCACCTACCACGCCTTCTCCCACCTCTGCTGCTACACCACTCTCCCCTAACTCTCCCATCGAGATGGATGGGGTCAAGTTCTACACCACTCGCCTGTTTAACCGCACAATGTTAGCCTCTGAACTTCACCAACGACTCCAAGACAAGACTGCCAAGTTCGTCTGCACTACCACAAAACGTGTCAACATTGAATCAATCCTCGACAGCCTCACTCAACCACTTCTGGACCCCGGCCATCCATATCGAATACGTCACCTTTCAAGAAAGCAGTTTAACTCACTCGAAAATGGAACAATGCTTGAGTAATCTCCTCGCCAACATATCACTGTACAGTGTTCCCGTGGCTGCCTTCTCTGCCGCCCTCCTCGCTCCAGGAAGCCATGTACCACCGTCCACCACCCCTCTGCGTCATCGCCTGCAGTACAACAGTACCACTTGCTCCACAGTGGTTGGACCACTGATCTTTCCTACCATCCCCTACTCCACCATCCCATCCTTTTCCAGTATTTCCATCCTTCCCTTTCCCTCTTCCTTCCCCATCTCACCGATGCTTCGGTCATTCCAAGTTCAAATACAATCTGGGCTGTGAACATTTTAGCAACAACTTTTTTCAAATTCAGTTTGGAGAGGAATGGTATAATAGGAGACCAATATAAACGAGATGGAAGGGAGTGAAATTTTAGGAAGATAAATAAGATGTGAAGGAAAGTGACAGGAATAATGTGAGGAAAGGGTAGGAAAATGACATGAGAAATATTATAAGCATTAATAGTGATAAACGGAATGCTATAGTTAAAAGTAAGAGAATGGATAGATGAATGATGATCCTAGGGAAGACTGCAGCAATGAGGGAAGTTAAAAATGTCTTGAAATGTAGGACAGTAATTTTCTTTTCACACAATTTATAAACAATAATAATAATAGCACATAATATGTACAATGGAAAAATAAATTTGAGTTCAGTTATGTCATTGAGGAGTTTAATTTAACCAGATCAATCCTATCCACATTAAGTTGAAAACTATTTATTCATTCTACCCAGTACTAAATCCTTCATATGTTTCAATGTTCAACTACCAAAAATCTGCTTGATAGACTGACCTAATGTCTGCAGACTGGCTACTGTCAAACTTTACATGATGTATATTTTCAATATAGAGGTTCTTCCAATGCCCTTTTAATTTTTGGTGGTCTTTTGTTTAAATTTCCTAAGAATGTGTACTAGGTTTTCCATACGTTTTTTCACTGAATTCTATACAAGAATATTTAACAGGGAAGAGATTAGATTTAGATTTTGCCACCGAAGTGGCTAGTTTATTGTGCACTCCATATCCATCCTGTGCACGGTAGTGGCTAGTTTATTGTGCACCCCATATCCATCCTGTGGACGGTAGTGGCTAGTTTATTGTGCACTCCATATCCATCCTGTGGATGGTAGTGGCTAGTTTATTGTGCACCCCATATCTATCCTGTGCACGGTAGTGGCTAGTTTATTGTGCACTCCATATCCATCCTGTGCACGGTAGTGGCTAGTTTATTGTGGTTTCTGGATGGGAAATGGCTTTAAGTTGTTGTGTATGCTGCGTTCACTGACAACTCTACAGTGTTTATCGTATTTCTACACACTGGACACTTTTCGTATTTCCTCAAGATTGTGCACCTTTTCGTATTTCAATAGAATTTTTTTACTCAAATGGTATCACTAGACTATACGTTGGGTACACTAGCAGGTTTAGAAAGATTATTAATACGAGCTGACTTGTGTGGTAGGATCCTGGCGACTGCTGGCAACTGTTTACCATAGTGACGTTAATGTTGAAGGTAATTCTGCTGATAAATGCGAAGAACACAATGCGGTGTCGGTGTGACAGTTATAGTGACGAGTGTAATGATAGTGGAGGAGGGAATGTGAGTAGTAGCGCCACCTAAAAGTACATTCACAGAGGAACAGCACCGTGATCTATGTAAACAAAGACTCCCACGAGGCCTCAGTACTGGAAGTGCACTTAGGAAACTCATGGAGCAGAGTTGCACTGCCGATATTGATAATGTGTGCTATTTATATGATTTTTTTTCCATTATGCTGAGAAATTAAGCAATATCCCAGGACTTCTATAATAGATCAAAACTGGTATAAACTTTCTATTTTAAGTTGGAATATTGCATCACTTAGAAAAAGATTTCCTGACCTTCACCATAAAGTAACTAATAAACCCATTAATGTTGTGTGTACCTGGAGTATACCTGGAGAGAGTTCCAGGGGTCAACGCCCCTGCGGCCCGGTCTGTGACCAGGCCTCATGTTGGATCAGAGCCTGATCAACCAGGCTGTTACTGCTGGCCGCACGCAGTCCAACGTACGAACCACAGCCTGGCTGGTCAGGCACCGACTTTAGGTGCCTGTCCAGTGCCTGCTTGAAGACAGCCAGGGGTCTATTCGTAATCCCCCTTATGTATGCTGGGAGGCAGTTGAACAGTCTTGGGCGCCTGACACTTATTGTGTTATATCAACGTGCTAGTGGCACCTCTGCTTTTCATTGGGGGGATGTTACATCGCCTGCCGAGTCTTTTGCTTTCGTAGGGAGTGACACTCGTGTGCAAGTTTGGTACTAATCCCTCGAGAATTTTCCAAGTGTATATAATAATGTATCTCTCCCACCTGCGTTACAGGGAGTACAGGTTTAGGAACTTCAAGTGTTCCCAGTAATTGAGGTGGTTTATTGCAGTTATGCGTGCCGTGAAGGTTCTCTGTACATTTTCTAGGTCAGCAATTTCACCTGCCTTGAAAGGTGCAGTTAGTGTGCAGCAATATTCCAGCCTAGATAGAACAAGCAACCTGAAAAGTGTCAACATAGGCTTGGCATCCCTGGTTTTGACATTAGTTTTTCGTTCTATTGTGTGGTTGGAAATTTTTTTTATACTCCGATGAGATTTTAATTTCCTCACGTTTTCCATATCGGAGTAATTGAAATTTCTCATCATTGAACTTCATATTGTTTTCTGCAGCCCATTTAAAGATTTGGTTGATGTCTACTTGGAGTTATGCAGTGTCTTCAATGGTGGATACTGTCATGCAGATTCGGGTGTCATCTGCAAAGGAAGACACGGCGCTGTGGCTGATATCCCTGTCTATGTCCGATATAAGGATGAGGAACAGGATGGGAGCGAGTACTGTGCCTTGTGGAACAGAGCTTTTCACCGTAGCCGCCTCAGACTTTACTCTGTTGACTACTACTCTTTGTGTTCTACTTGTTAGGAAATTATAGATCCATCTACCATCTTTTCCTGTTATTCCTTTATCACGCATTTTGTGTGCTATCACACCATGGTCACACTTATCAAAGGCTTTTGCAAAGTCTGTGTATATAACATCTGCATTATGTTTGTCTTCTAGAGCATCTAGGACCTTGTCGTAGTGGTCCAGTATTTGGGACAGACAGGAGCGACCTGCTCTAAACCCATGTTGCCCTGGGTTGTGTAATTGATGGTTATCTAGATGAGTGGCGATCTTGCTTCTTAGAACCCTTTCAAAGATTTTTATGATATGGGACTTTAGCGCTATTGGTCTGTAGTTCTTTGCTATTGCTTTACTGCCGCATTTTTGCAGTGGGGCTATGTCTGTTGTTTTTAGTAACTGCAGGACGACCCCAGTGTCCATGCTCCCTCTCCATAGGATGTTAAAAGCACGTGATAGGGGCTTCTTGCAGTTCTTGATGAACACGGAGTTCCATGAGTCAGGGCCTGGAGCGGAGTGCATGGGCATGTCATTTATCGCCTTTTCGAAGTCATGTGGCGTCAGGGTAATGTCAGATAGGCTTGCGTCTACCAGGTTCTGTGGCACTCTCATAAAAAAATTATTTAGGTCTTCAACTTTTAGTCTGGTTAGTGGCTCGCTAAAAACTGAGTCATACTGGGACTTTAGTAACTCACTAATTTCCTTGCTGTCATCTATGTAGGACCCATCTCGTTTCAGTAGGGGCCCAATACTGGATGCTGTTCTCGACTTTGTTTTGGCATAAGAAAAGAAATACTTTGGGTTTCTTTCAATTTCATTTATGGCTTTTAGTTCTTCCCGCGGTTCTTGATTCCTGTAAGATTCCTTTAGTTTTAATTCGATGATTGCTATTTCTCTGACCAGTGCCTCCCTACGTATTTCAGATATATTGGCCTCTTGTAGCCGCTCTGTTATTCTTTGCCTTCGCCTGTATAGGGAGAGCCTCTCTCTTTCTAGTTTACATCTTCTCCTCCTTTTCGTTAAGGGAATTTGCCTTGCGAAAAACAGAACGCTACTCCCAGCCAAGGCAGCAGGGCGTTTGGCGGGCTAGCTCCGGGATTTTCAAGGATAGCTCCTGATCAAAGAGGCTGACCAGGTCAGGACTGAACAGGACTCTGTGTGAATGGTCTGGGAAGATTCCAGAGCAGCGAGAGGACATCCCAGTGCATCGTTTCAACGTAAACAGTGGAAGTTTTGTGCAGTTTGTGATGGTTGGGGCGAGTGTCCCAAGTCAGGGGGAGCAGACAGTGCCCCCCCTACGTCTCTGGGGGGGAGGGGGCGGGGTGTGGGTTGCCCCTCACCCCCTTCCCCAGGCTTCTCCGTGTGTGGTAAACAATGACCCTCTCATAACCCCTCACCCCTGTGCCTCACCCACCCAACTCCCAGCACCACCCCAACTGAAGAGGGTACTTTTTCCCTCCCAGCCCAGATGTCAGCGATGGCACAGGATGTGCTGGGCTCATGGGAACTTCCACTGCAGAAACAGAGCCGTGCAGTTCGACTACGAGGCAGCTGTCAGGTGTGCCACAGGCAGTATGCACTCAGTTCCTCAAGCTTCAACATCCGTGCCTCTTTAAGGGGGGCTCCTTGACGAGGTAAAGAGGCTATCGGTCTGAGGAATTGGACCTTTTGGTCTTCTTCCTCAGACCGAACCTAATTACCCCTCAATCCCCCCTCCCTTTCCCATCTTCCCCATCCTCCCTTTTCCCTTTCCTCCTCCCCCCTCCTCCTCATCCCTCCCTTATTTCCTTCCCATTTCTACCCTGGGAGCTTCTCTCCACAGGCATTCTAGTTCCTAGGTAGGGGGAAGGGTACCGTGGTCCATTCCCATTCCCTTGAGGTTCTTGGCGGTGGTGTAGTTTGCCGTGGAATCTGGATCGCCTGGGGATGTCCCAATCCCTCTCCGGTCTCCCGGGGGGGTGGCCTTGGGTATCTTTCGGGCGACAGGTGTATCTCTGGAAGCCACCTTTAGGATTCCGGGGGTGGTGGATGAAGGCGGTATGCTTTGTGGCGGATATCCGGCCGCCCTCTCTTTTGTCCGCCGAGGTGGCTCGGTGGATGTGAGGTTGCTATCCCGGATTGCTGGTTTACTGGCGTGAAGGGTAGGGTATGGCATGGGTTCCATGCAGCATCTGCACTACTTGTGATGTTGAGGTCCTCTTGGGAGCGGAGGGGGATTTACGCCCCTATCATTCCTCCTAGGAGCTATTCCTCCACGTTCCCCCCTTTTTTTTATTCTTTTTTTATTTTTATTTTCTTTTCTTCTTTCTTTTTTTCTTAAAAACAAAAAGAAAGAAGTAACCTAACCATGGATGCCCTAATCCGTGACTCTACCCCCGGGCCCCTTGATACCGCACCTAGTTCTGACCCTACCTTGTTAATGGATAACTCTTCGGACAACCCTAATACCCCTGTACCTGAAGCAGGTACCAGTTCGTCACCTGCTTCAGGTCCCAGGGACCCGACTGGCCCTTTCGATACATCTGACCTTCGCTCTTCTCTGACCTTGATTCCGGCTTCTCCCTCGACGGTGCGGCAATTTTCGAATCACTCGCCCGTCTCACATCGGACCACCCCCGGTCCCACACCCAAACGACCAAGACCCACACATGACGATTCGACACTTCCTTCTCGTTCATCTCAGAAACGACAAGCTCGTCACGCACTCCCCTTAAACTCTCTGTTTCAACCTACTCAATGGACAAAGTTTTTTACTCTGCGACCGACTTCTCCTAATACCTATCTTTCAGACCATAGTATTGGTAAGGCTCTGCTACGCCATGTTGGTAAAGACATCTCATTTCATGCTCTCAAGAGCGGCACTAGCATCATCACGGTCCAGAATGCTGGCCAAGCTCCCGATCTTTCTCTTCTCACAACCATAGATACTGCTCCTGTTACTATTGACAAGCACCATTCCCTCAATTCTTGTTGTGGTTCTGTCATTTTGCCCCACACCATTGTCCAACGGAATTTCCAGACATGTGGTGATGACATTTTCGAGCAGCTTGAGCTCCAAGAACTCCCTATCCTTAAAGTTGACACTTTTGTCCTCCCAGCCAATAAGCGAAGACGTTATCCTTGCAATATAGCTCGTTTAATGTTTGACTGCCGAGAACTTCCACCCTCGGTCTACATTGCAGGTCAATGTTTACAAGTTCGAAAGGTGACCCCTACACCGCAGCAGTGTAGAAACTGCTGGCGCTTTGGTAATCCAGCAAAATATTGCAGGTCCATGGCCGAATGCCCAGTCTGTGGTGCTGACAACCATGCCAGTTCATCTTGTACTCTACCTCCCTCTTGCCTTAACTGTCATGAGGCACATCCTTCATATTCTCGCCGTTGTCAGGTTTACCTGAATGAGTGAGAAATCCATTGTCTCAAAGAGGTGGAAGGCTTCTCATATGCTATGGCCGTCTCTCATCTTCGCCTTCAAGGGAAACTTCCCTGTATTTCCTATTCTCACATTGCTAAACGTCGCCCAGCTTCTGGAGTCCCAACTTTCACGGCTTCCTCTGTGGTCGCCTCATCCTCAGTCACCCCTGTCTCGAATCCTTTCGATGTTCTTGGCTCCGAGGTCCCTACCTCGGTTTCCCATACTATCCACACTCCTTCCTCTATTCACTCGCACAATTCTGAGTCTACACGTCCTCGTCCTTCACCTAAACCTCAGCGCCCCCTTCTTCTTATAAGCCCGGCAAAAAATCCCTACTGCCAGGTTCTTCGCCTCCGACTAGTTCTGTAACATGTGTGGAGGTTCATCCTCCTCCTCATACACTACCTTCATCCCCTGTCCCCTCCCAAGTCCCTAGGACAGTTTCCTCTTCTATCTCCTCGTCCTCTACTTTAGTACAGTCTATAGACTCCCCGATAGTTGCTCCCTCTTCTTCCATTTCTAATGTAGTCTCACATTCTGCATCTTTGACTTCCGAAACACTGGAAGCTATTGCAGAATATATTTCAGAGACTGGACCGATGATGGACACTACTCCATCTGAGGTTCCTCATCTCTCTTCTTCGTCTCAACCCCCCCTTCCTTCACAACGTCCTCCTCCCTCTCTGATTACAGGTCTTCCGCTGCCTCCACACGTGGACTTTTCTAACCCTAGTCCATAGCTTCCTCTCACTTCCACTTATATCTTTCTCTCCATAAATCATGGCTTATTTGCAGTGGAATATCCGAGGCCTCAGGGTAACGGGTGAGCTTCAGGTGTTGCTCTCCCAGTTTTTCCCTATTGGGGTCTGTTTGCAAGAACCCAAATTACAATCCACTGTTATCAGGCCCTTTTCAGGCTATAATTTGTTATATTCATCGGATCCTTTTCCCGATGGAACCTTTAACGAAAGTGCTCTTCTTATACGCACTGGTGTTCCATACCGTCAGCTCTATGTCCCTTCTTCCTTACATTACACCGCAGCCCGTATCCACTTGAATAAGTGGTATACACTCTGTTCTTTATATCTCTCCCCTTCGCGGGCATTGTCTATCCCAGATGTTGATTTTCTGGTTTCTTCCTTACCGTTACCCCTTCTATTACTTGGCGATTTTAACGCACACCACTTTCTCTGGGGAGGGTCGCACTGTGACTCCCGTGGCATTCAGTTGGAGGCATTTCTTGCTTCTCTTCCCCTACATGTTTTAAATACGGGTACTCCTACCCATTTTGATCCCCGAACTCATTCTTTCTCCTGCATCGATCTTTCCGTCTGCTCTTCATCAACTGTCCTTGACTTCAACTGGTCTGTCCTCCCGGACTTACATGACAGCGATCATTTCCCAATCATCCTTAAGGCCCCTCTGTTTTCTCCACCTCCTCATTGCCCACGCTGGCAATTTGACCTGGCGAAATGGGACCTTTACGCACATCTTACTGCCTTTCATGAGGTTCCTACCTCGTCCTCCATTGATGAGGTTTTACATCTCTTTTCGTCCTCCATCTTCACATCGGCTTCACATTCTATTCCTCAAACCTAGGGCAAGCATCCTCAGAAGTGCGTGCCTTGGTGGTCTCCTGCTTGTGCTCGGGCAGTGCGTTTGAAACGTGCTGCATGGGGCAGGTATCGGTATAACAGAACCACAGAGAGACTCCTTGATTTCAAGCAGAAGAGAGCTATTGCTCGCCGTGTCATACGTGATGCTAAACGCACTTGCTGGCGAGATTACGTTTCTACTGTCACTTCGGCTTCCTCGATGAGTGCAGCCTGGAAGAAAGTGCGGAAATTGAGTGGTAAATTCTCCCCCGACCCGGCTCCTGTTCTTCAGGTTGCTGGTGTCGATATAGCACACCCTCTTGCCGTTGCCACTGAAAATGGTAATCATCTCGTCCGCATTTCTCAGGGGCTCCATCTATGCCCCTCGTTCCTTTATTCTAAGTCTGCCAGCGAGTTAAAGCCCTTAGATTTTTCTTCTCTTAGAGAAGAATCCTATAATGTGCCTTTTACCCTTCAAGAACTGGAGGCAACACTCTCTGCTTGCCGATCATCGGCAGCTGGGCCAGACGGCATACATATTCGTATGCTACAGCATTTACATCAGTCTGCTCTTACTGTCCTCTTACGACTCTTTAATCTCATATGGTCGCAAGGAGTTCTTCCCCAGCTGTGGAAGTCTGCTATTGTTCTCCCTTTTCGAAAACCAGGTACTACGGGACGTGATTCCTCTCACTACCGTCCCATCGCTCTTACCAGTGCAGTTTGCAAGGTGATGGAACGTCTAGTTAATAGACGTTTGATGTGGTATTTAGAGACTCACAATAGTCTCTCCTAGTCAATATGGCTTCCGTAAGGGCCGTTCTGCCATTGACCCCTTGCTGCGCTTGGATACATATATTCACAATGCCTTTGCGAATAACCATTCGGTTATCGCTATCTTTTTCGACCTTGAGAAGGCTTATGACACAACTTGGAGATATAATATCTTGGCCCAGGCCCACTCCTTAGGCCTCCGAGGCCACCTACCATTCTTTCTTAAGGCCTTCTTAACTGACAGACATTTCTGGGTCCGGGTTAGTAATGAACTCTCCCCGGAATTTGTCCAAGCTGAAGGTGTCCCCAGGGATGTGTTCTGAGCACAACACTCTTTCTGCTTGCTATAAATAATCTGGCATCTGTTCTCCCATCCAATATTTGGTCATCGCTCTATGTGGATGACTTTGCTATAGCTTGTGCAGGTGCTGACTGTCACCTCATTGCAGTTCCCCTCCAGCATGCCATCAACCGGGTTTCTGATTGGGCCACCACTCACGGATTTAAATTTTCTAGTGGCAAAACTCATCAAATTACATTTACTAGACGTTCAGTGGTCTCTGACCATCCATTGTACCTATACGGCTCACGTATCCCAGAACGTGATACAGTCAGGTTTCTCGGCCTCCTGTTCGACCGTCGATTGTCCTGGAAACCTCACATTACCTCTCTGAAGGCAACTTGTCACACCAGGCTGAACCTTCTTAAAACCCTCGCACATCTTTCATAGGGGGCTGATCATAGAACCCTCCTTCGCCTACATTCAGCCCTAATTTTGTCGAAACTCGATTATGGTGACCAGATATATTCTGCGGCCTCCCCTGCTACTCTTTCCATCCTTAATCCCATCCATCACCAGGGATTACGCTTATGCCTTGGTGCATTTCGTTCTTCCCCGGTTGAGAGCCTCTATGTAGAAGCGGACATTCCATCCTTATCCGATCGTCGTGATGCACATTGCATTCGCTATTTTGTCCGCTCTCATGACCTCCGCAATCCTTTCATGTATAGGATTGTTACAGATGTTAGTAGGCGCTCTTTATTTGTTCGTCGCCCCTGCTTACCTCGTCCCTTTTCTCTTCGTCTACATTCACTCCTGTCTTCCCTTCAGCTCCCACCTCTATATGTTCATGTGACATGTCCCTTTCCCCTACCCCCTTGGGAAGTTCCTACTGTCCGTGTCTGTTCTATTCCTCTACCTTGCGCGAAAGCCCAACTACCTACGGCGGCTTCTCGCTCTTTCTTTCTAGACCACTTCCGTTCTCATTCCCATGCCATCACAGTATACACCGATGGTTCAAAGTCATCTGACGGCGTCGTATTCGCAGCAGTGTTTCCGGACAGCGTTGTACGAGGGCATCTATTACCCTCGGTTAGCATATTGGCTAGCATATTTACGGCTGAATTGTATGCCATTCTTGTGGCACTTATCCGTATTGCATCTATGCCTGAGTCACCATTTGTGGTCGTTTCAGACTCCCTTAGTGCTTTACAGGCTATCCGTAAAATTGATACACCTCACCCCCTAGTTCTTCGTATCCACCTTTGATTACGCCGTATCTTTAGCAAGCATACAGATATTGTTTTTTGTTGGGTCCCTGGTCATGTTGACGTACAGGGCAATGAACAGGCAGACACTGCTGCGCGGTCAGCAGTACATGACCTTCCAGTTTCATATAGAGGTGTTCCTTTCACGGACTATTTTGCGGTCATTGCTACCCACCTTCGCACCCGTTGGCAACAACGCTGGTGTGACCTGCTGAATAACAAACTTCATTCTATTAAACCGGTTATAGGTTCCTGGCCTTCTTCTTGTCACCAATGTCGAGGTTGGGAGACTACTCTCTCCCGTCTTCGCATCGGCCACACTTGTCTTACTCACGGGTATCTCATGGAGAGGCTCCCTGCCCCTCTCTGTGAGCATTGTCAGGTTCGAGTGTCTGTTAGACATATCCTGTTGGACTGCCCACTCTATCAACGAGCACGCAGAATTTACCTCCAACGACGTCTTCGCTCTGCTGCCCTTTCTTTACCTTCCCTTCTTGCAGATGGACCCTCCTTTAATCCTGACTCTCTCATTGACTTTTTGACAGAAACTGACTTACTACACAAACTCTGAAGATTATACCTCTAGCACCTCCCTCAGTCCCTTCTACCTCGATCTCTTGCTACCCTCCATCCCTGCACTATCCGTCATCTTGCACTCCATACCCTACTAATCGTCCATCTCCCTCTTACAACAAACTCTCCCTGCATCCTACAATAACCTGCAGCGCTGTATAACCCCTGTGGTTTAGCGCTTCTATTTGATTATAATAATAATTCAACATCCGTGCGCACGGTGGATGTCCGGGCACCTGGAGGGCTCCAGGTGGGAACAACCAACAGCACCTCCCAGCAGACAGAGAGGGCCTGGGATCTGCAATCAAACTGGCGTCCACCAGGACGTTGACACGTCCCTAGGGTAGCTCTCCCTATTTGACCTCTTAGGGAGGGTCGACGGTGCTCCTGCAAGCAGCAGATCCTGGCGCAACCTGTTGCTGTTTGCAATGGCTGTCTGGCTGTCCTGCCGAAGAGGGACAGGCACCTAGCAACATCTGTTGTTGGGGCAATGGATGCATTCCCTAGAATGTTTGTGAACTGCTCATTACTCTGTAATTTGTTCATGATTGTAACCATGTATGGACATGTTTATGATTCATTACCTTTGTAACTGTCATGATTGTGACCAGCTCTACCTGGAGCTCATTACCTTTGTAACTTGTCGTGATTGTGACCAGATCTAGTTCATTACCGCTGTAACTTGTTCAGCTATCAAAACTTTGGAGTCCGGACCAATTATATACCTCTGTAATCTTTTGACTACCACCCACAAGATGGGTATGGGGTGCATAATAAAGATAATAAACTAACCTTGAGCAAACCTCAAGTGCTACAGAGTTAATTTGTTCTAGACATAGCCTAAGCATCATGGATCCTAACCTATCTTCCCAGTTTATATCATTTAGAACTTGGTTTACTTGGTCCCACCTTATGTTTTTGTTATTGAAGTTGAAATTGGAGAAGGCTCCCTCGCGACTGATCACATTTTGTCGATCTGGGGCTCCCCGCATGCATGTCTGGACCTCTATTATGTTGTGATCTGAGTATATCGTTTTTGATATGATGACATTTCGTATCAGATCATCATTGTTAGTAAAGATGCGGTCCAGCGTATTCTCCAATTTGCTGGTTTAAGGTGAATTTGGTGCAGAGATTTAAAAGCTCGTGTGTGTGCGAGTTTTCATCTGAGCTGCCTCCTGGTGTTATCTCTGCTACCACATTGTTTGCAATATTCCTCCATTTTAGGTGCCTTAGGTTGAAGTCCCCCAGGAGCAAGTTGTTGGGGGCAGGAGCTGGAAGGTTTTCCAGACAGTGCTCAATTTTCAGAAGCTGTTCCTGGAATTGTTGGGACGTTGCATCCGGAGGCTTGTATACAACCACGATAACCAGGTTTTGATTCTCGATCTTTACTGCTAAAACTTCAACTACATCATTTGAGGCATTTAGTAGTTCTGAGCATATAAGTGACTCTGTGATATACAGGCCAACCCCCCTCCCCTCTTTTGCCGGTTCACTGCTGTCACATCTGTATAGGTTGTAGCCCGGGATCCATATTTCATTGTCCAAGTGATCCTTTATGTGGGTCTCTGTAAGTAGTCCACGGATATAAGGTATTTTGTTGTTCGTCGCTGGCTTTAGACCCTGTATATTTGCAAAGATGAGTGTCGTCGGATTGGTGGTATGGGAGGATGGGGGTCTTTTTTTCCTGGCACTAATATCTGTTGTTCTGGAGTGGAGGCCATTGACTGTGGTTCCACTTTAGAAATGATTGCAGTTGGTGTACGATTTCTGTCATTTCCTGCCAGTTTTTTTTCCTTCCTGGCGCTAAAAAAACCTCTCTCTCTGGAGTGGCTTTGGCTACCCAGGTTTTGCCATGATCTGGATATTCTGTGTCGTCTTGTACCCTTTAGGTGGTGTGCCTGGCAATATAGGTTATAGCACTGTCTTTCCTGAACTGATGAGTGACACTTTTCAGGGTGGAAAAACTTACAGAAAGGGAGGTTGCATTTTCCTGTTCGTTCACTTGTTCTTGACGAATCCGGAGAATCTGGATTAGTGGATCACTTATTTGGGCGTATCCAGTCGGTGATTTTGGACTAGTGAAAAATCCCAGCCCCCTAAATTGCCCTCATTTCTTACATATAACCTCAAATCTACTAACTCCTGTGTGTTATATATTAAAAAATCTCTTCCCCATCAACTTCTTGCACATTAAAAAATGGAGGCTTCAACACCATAGTATTAGGATTTATATTGGGAACTCTGCTCTCAACGTATTTAACTTTAGATATAGGTAATGCTATCCTCCCTGGTGGGATATTCAAACGGAAACTCTTTTATGTTCCCCCTGATCAGCATGATGACTTTGTCGCACATGTGACTGACTGGTATAATTCCTATGAGTGTTCCTCTGTTGAGACTTTTAACAATGACCTTGTGAGCAGTATTCAGAACTACTTAGAACCTCCTGGTACTCTAAACCAAACTAACTTCCATAATAATCATACCTCATATAAAAACCATACTTATTACAATGATCTTACTAAACTTCGAACACTGAAACGTACTGCTCTCAGACTAGACCTAGCCTTTAGAAAACATCGTACTCCTGAAATGCTGAAGCTCTTTTAAACTGCCCTTACTGCTGCCAGGGAGCATATGACAGAGCTTCGGTAGACTGGGAAAAAATTGTCAATGGTCACAATGCTCACTCCCCACTTTGCAGGGCATGGAGGGACATAAATAGAATTAAGGGTACCAGATCGTGTCAGATCGCGCACCCTCATCCCTTATATAGGGCGAACGAGTCAGTGCTTGGGCTGCTACATCTAGCTATGTCAATCTTCCCAGTACCACACAGGCGAAATTAATGGACAAACATTATGCAAGGGAGACTGATTTGTTTTATGCTCATCAAAGATGTCTGTAATATCCTTTCACTGACTTTGAACTTGATGCAGCACTAAGGGCAACTCCACGTCGCCTGGGAAGGATGGTATTACTTACAACATGCTCAGTACCAGGTAAGCCTTTACTTGAATTATACAACATGAGCTATGTAACTGGGGAGCTCCGTAAATCTTAGACCAACAGCCTCATCATTCTCATACCAAAGCCCAATCAACAAAATTCATATCGCCCAATATTTCTTTATATGTTTGTGAAAACATTCGAGAGAATGATTCTTAATTGTCCCATGCACAGAATCAAACAATTTTTGTCTCCCCGGTTGAATGGTTTCATGCATGGAAGGAGTGTGCATCAATCTATAACCACTATTCTCACCCTGCAAACTGACAACTCATACACTACCTTCCTTAATCTTAAATCTGCTTTGATGTAGCCAGCCGACATGTAATCATCCTAGGATGCCCTCGTACTGCCAAAATTTTAAATATGTGGTAAGAACTTGATTTTCCAAGCATCAGAGATCGTGTTACTGAAAGAAATATCCTCATCGGTGTCAATAGCTCAGGCAAGCCCATTCAAACCCATGCACAGAAGCCCTTCAAACATTCCTCATCACTGGTGAACATCCCTCCAGATGGATCGATAAAATTTGAACCGACCTCCGCATGAACCAGATACATGATCTGTTATAAGGCAACAGCGGCACTTCTCCGCTCCATGGAATATTACCCCATTCCAAACTACTATCCCTCCATTTCCTCAAAAAAATACTTCTTAAATCACAACTATTATTATTATTATTATTATTACAATCATGGAGGAGCGCTAAGCCCGTAGGATTATACAGCGCTTATGGGGGGGATGGAAGGTACTCAAGCTCAATTCAAGGAACTGGAGCACATATCCAATTCCCTAGATCAAGAGTCCCTCACCAGCGGCAAGGAACCTCCTTGAGGGTTAAATCACAACCAAAGCTTCGCCTTGAAGCCAAACAGGATGCCTTAAGCTGTATTGACAGCTTGTTACACAGCACACTCTTGTTGATGGTTCAGTTCACCAATCCACTGGTGCAGCTGGTAGTGCTGCTGTTGTCATACAGAGTGATGACTCTCTTAAAGAAATTGAAACACGCATCAATAACTGGGCCTCTACCCTTCAAACTGTTTGCCATACTGCTTGCACTCAAATGCGTCCATGTATCTAAGGCTGACACTTTAATTGTAAATGATTCTGTCATTCATAAATGCTCTCAACTCATCAAGTATAAATTGTAGCATGCTCGTGTCAGAAGCCAGGCACAGGTATGGTAGGATTCTGGATAGTAGAGTCAGAGTGCACATGCTGTGGATTCCATCTCACATTGGTCTTCAGATGCATGATAGAACTGATAAATTGGCTAAGTTTTATGCTTTCAAAGAAGGGGTAGATTACAATCTTGGCTTGTCAGTTAGCAGTTTGAGAACAATAATACGAAAATAACTTCAACTGAACTTTATTGACTTAAGACTCAAGGAGACTCACACCAGTCAGTCCATCTATCATCATTCTATCATGCAGGAGCCACATAGACAAAATAAGCAGACTCTTGGATGTCACCACCGCCCGCCTCCGGCTGAGTTTACAAGTATCTTTGGCAGGTTAAATCACCACCACCAGATGTAGACCAAACGAATTGTAAACTTTGTCAGTTGGATTATTGTCACACCCTGCGTCATTATGTACTGGAGTGCGATAAAATTAATGAATTCAGAGACAACTCACTCAGAAATGTTCAAGATATGTCAAAGTAAATATTTGACTGTGTCCC
>WNWK01025911.1:0-28008 GCA_009830355.1 Cherax destructor
TTTTTGCCAACTTTATGCCTCTATATCTCGATAAGTACTGATCGCAATTTTTTGGGGGGGGGAATTTAAACAATCTGAAAAATAATCTTAATATTTTGATTAGAAAAAATAATTTTTTTTTCGAATATTTCCCGACATAGAATGACAGTTTCAGAGATGGGCCTCTGACAGTCAAAGGGTTAAATGGGCTGCAGAAAACAAAATAAGTTCAATGATGAGAAATTTCAATTACTCACATATGGAAAGCGTTAACTTTGAGGGCATCCTCTGTTTCATGAATGAGGACGTTGTCAGCCTTCAAATCATTGTGGGTAAATTCACATAGGTGAATCTCGTCCAGATTAAGTGCAACCTGAAGGAATATCAACAACAAAGTTTCTAGCTTTAAGTCGTAGTTGTTCTTGCAATACTTGTACAAGGTAGTACCACCTCTGAAGGACATAACAATAGCAGGGAAGTTGTGGCATACACAGTACAAGAGTGGAGCTCCACCAGCTCCTTTCAGCTCACCTAATGTAGTAGCCTCTTTGTCAAATGCCTCTTGATCCTCCAAACATTTCCCAAGTTTGAGACAAGCGTGTTTACCGTTGAAAATCACTTCATATGCTGTAGCAGACACTCCATTTCCTAGCCTCTTCCTGTTGTCCAGATCACACAAATCAAACAGATCATCATATGTAACTAAATAGTCTTGGAAATATTCCTTGGAAGAAGAGTAGCTGGCCATTTTTATATATTCCTTCACAGAGATGTACCACAAAAAGAAGGAACAATTCTCTATGGGTTTTACTGTTCTCGACCTATCTGAAGTTCTCAGTTTATCAGAGTCACTCTAAATATAGTTAGCTTGATGCTCTAGCAGAGAAAAGTGATGAATGAAACTTTGAGTTTTACTGTGCTCGACCTTTATGAATTTCTCAGTTTATCACAGTCACCCTAAATATAGTTAGCTTGATGCTCTAGCAGAGATGATGCAACTTAAAGTTGTGGAACCAGCCTGCGCTAAACACACATTCGTTTTCTGGCCTTCCTTCCTTATCCCTAATTAAGATGATATTAAGTAGTGCACCTTTCTTTGTTTTCTGTTCGATCCACTCAAGCAACAAGTTTTCTGTTTTATTTACTTGTTGGGACCTACGTGTCATTCTTTTCATGAGGTCACATTTTAGGTTATTCATTACACAAGCTCGTATATTCGCCTCATTCTTCCTAATTGTACGAACTGACGCTTCATTAAGGCCATAGGCCCTGACTATATCCACCACACGTGAGCCACTCTTAAGCTTATCTAATATCTCTATTTTCTTTGTAATTCCTAGACTTGAACGCTTAAACCTTTTTGTTGTCACTTGCTGGAACACTTGTATGCTTACTGGGTGCCATGATTGCTTGGCAGATTTATCGGAATGCAGTGAAAATGAGAAAATGTATGTAAATAAACACAGCGAGCTTCCCGATTATTATTGTCCTGCACACGTATGAACCAAACTGAACTCTGGGAGGGATGCGTGGGTGGGTGAGGGTGGCTGTGGATAGCAGTAGGACTTCCCCACTGATTCAATGGTTTAACCCACCGCAGGCGACCGCGCACTCAAAATTTTTTCCCCTTCAGCGAATCGTGTAATATAAGGTTTACCCCGTGTTAGATAAAAATGTGCCGCAATTCTTCAATCGCGTAACCCAAAACGCGCAACATAAAGTCGTGCTAAATGAGGGTCTACTGTAGCTATACAGTGGTACCTCGAGTTACGATATTTTTTCGTTCGAGAATGCTGTTCAAGTGCCATTACCAAACGAATTTATCCCCATAAGGAATAATGTAAAATAGACTAGTCCTTTTACACCCCCAAAAATATACTTACAAAAGCATTTAAAAAAATAAACTTACATAAAAGGGCGATTTTGGGGACCATCGTAACTCGAGGTACCACTGTATATAGAGTGAAGGCATATGAAAGGAATATTTTTCTACAGTTATCCCTCAGTGTTTGACTAGAAAAAAACGTAATTCTTCCGACACTCCTACAAAGTCGCTTGGTAAACAAATCTCATATTTGTCAATTTTTATTCTGTGGGTGTATGTATCATGTTTATATGCTATGTAACGTGTTTTTTAAATAATTTTGAAGAAAATATCATAGATGAATTAATGAAAATGTCTATATTAACGTAAAATATGACATTTAATGTGCCCAAGAGTGATTATTATTAGTATTACGTAATGTTTTCCCTCCGCCCGGCAATACCATAGCATATAAACAGCATGTTTATATGCTTTGTAACATGTTTCTTACATAATTTTGAAGAAAATATCATAGATGGATTAACCCTTTGGGGGTCGACAGGCCTTCTCGGAAACCTGTTCCCAGGGTCGAAAAATATTCGGAAAAAAAAAATGATTTTATCTTATTAGAACATAAGAACATGAGAAAGAAGGAACACTACATAAGAAAGAAGGGACACTTATGAAATGATAGAGTTTTGGATCAATACTTATGGAGATACGGAGGCTTCAAGTTGACCAAAATTGAACCGCTGACAGCAACATCGGTGACTTCCGGTTGGCCGGTAATAGTTTTTTTTTCTACTTTTTTCTTTTATTTTTTAATATTTTATTTTTTCAAGTAACTTTTATGTCCTGTGAGACCAATATAAACCATATTTTGTATATATATACTCCTTATATACTACACAATAACTGCTGCCTGACTGGCTGGCAGGCTGACCAGCTGGCTGGCTGGCTGGCTTGCTGACCAGCTGGCTGGCTGGCTGGCTGGCTTGCTGACCAGCTGGCTGGCTGGCTGGCTAGCTGACCAGCTGGCTAGCTGACCAGCTGGCTGGCTGGCTAGCTGAACAGCTGGCTGGATGGATGGGCTGCCGACTGGCTGGCTTGCTGGCTGACCAGCTAGCCGGCTGACCAGTTGCCTGGCTAACTGACCAGGTGGCTTGCTGGCTACCTGACCAGCTGGCTGGCTTGCTGGCTGACCAGCTAGCCAGCTGGCTGGCTGGCTTGCTGACCAATTGCTGGCTAGCAGGCTGGCTGACCAGCTGGCTGGCTGGCTAGCTGACCAGCTGGCTACGTAACCCTATTTTTCCCATAAGTTCTTTTAATTATCAAACACGATTTTAGCTAACACGACGTTTTCAGGAACGTAACTACCGTGCTAAATGAGGGTCTACTGTAGCACACCCTCTTGCCGTTGCCACTGAAATTGGTAATCATCTGGTCTGCATTTCTCAGGGGCTCCATCTATGCCCTCTGTTCCTTTCTTCTAAGTCTGCCAGCGAGTTAAAGCCCTTAGATTTTTCTTCTCTCAGAGAAGAATCTTATAATGTGCCTTTTACCCTTCAAGAACTGGAGGCAACACTCTCTGCTTGCCGATCATCGGCAGCTGGGCCAGATGGCATACATATTCGTATGCTACAACATTTACATCAGTCTGCTCTTGCTGTCCTCTTACGACTCTTTAATCTTATATGGTTGCAAGGAGTTACTCCCCAGCTGTGGAAGTCTACTATTGTTCTCCCTTTTCGCAAACCGGGTACTATGGGACATGATACCTCCCACTACCGTCCAATCACTCTTACCAGTGCAGTTTGCAAGGTGATGGAACGTCTAGTTAATAGATGTTTGATGTGGTATTTAGAGACGCACAGTAGTCTCTCCACTAGTCAATATGGCTTTCATAAGGGCCGTTCTGCCATTGACCACTTATAGAGCTTGGATACGTATATTCGTAATGCCTTTGCTAATAGCCACTCGGTTATTGCCATCTTTTTTGACCTTGAGAAGGCTTATGACACAACTTGGAGGTATAATATCTTGGCCCAGGCCCACTCCTTAGGCCTCTGAGGCAATCTACCATTTTTCCTTAAGGCCTTCTTAACTGAAAGACATTTTCATGTCCAGGTTAGTAAAGTAAAAGTAAAAGTAAATTTTATTTCATTGCAGATTACATAGGTATTGGTAGTTACAATGTAAATTGAGTGCAAGGAGAGCCACTGACATGCCATGGCATTAGGGGCAGCGTAATCTAGTAACTTAAAGACTATGTACTTAATATTAGAGCAATTTATTGAGTTTATTCTAGTTAAAAATTGTTTTCAATTTACAATATGATGAAATTTTACTGTTAATATTATTAATGATGATATTAGATTGTTACAGGAGTTTAGATTCTCGAATGGTAATATGGAATTGAGATTATCTTAAGGAAAATAACATTGAGCATTTTTGACATTAGAGTATTTAGTTTTGTGCTTTCCCCGGAGTTTGTCCAAGCTGAAGGCGTCACCCAGGAAAGTGTTGTGAGCACAACACTTTCTTCTTGCTATATGTGGAAAATATTGGTATTTTCCGAAAGTTGTAATTGATAAACTTTCCAATATGAACAGATGTCCTTAATGTACCGCTGGTACATGGGGGTATGTAATAGAGAACCATCATACCAGCGGGAGGAAGCGGGAAGAGGCTGGGCAGGGAGGAGGTAGAGGGGACGAGAGTGAACAGCGAGCTACCGACCCGAGATCAGGTGGTGAAATGGCCTGTCGAATTTGGAGACTCCGCCCACCAAATCGGATTTAATTACCTCCTTTCGTAATGTGGAGGAATATCCAGTGAACCGGCGAATATAAAGTGGGACAATCGGTCCAGGAGGTCCAGTAATAGGACAATAATTGTGAAATAAGGTGTGCCGCCGGCGAGTGACGCGGTCATAGGCCTATTTGAACTGAGTGAAATGACCATACGGCAGGATAAAGTCGTAACCCCCTGATGCAGGGGAGTTTTCGTCTGAGAAGAGACTGAAATGTATTCGATGAATATTGTGAAATGGTGAATATAGTGAAACCGAGTTGTAAATAATCAGGGGTTGATTGTACCGGGCGAGGCTAGCTTGGGTACGCCATACCCCGACCGCCATATTGGACGCGGTTGAAATGAACTAACATATCGCAAGTTATCTACTCGAAATTCAAGTATCGAGACTGTGAATGTGTATAAACTAGTGGGGCATTAAGCCAGGATATACGTAATATGTAAAGTTATACGTATAAACAGTACAAAAGGTCGGATTAGTGAGAGGATCTGATTCGCTACCCCGACCATCCACATGTTAATTAACGCCCGGTCTCGTGGGCGTATAAGAGTGCACGGAAATTAACCTTCCTCGACTCGACGAGACAAATATTACCATCGCGATCGAATCAGATCGCAGGAGGACGTCAACAACGGAACGACTCCCTCATCTAAAGCTAAGTACTCTGCTTGCGAATTTGTTATTGGCCAATGATATTGTTACGCACAGTAGATGTACTTTAGCTAGGTCAACGATCTACGATACACCGCTATGATGCTGTTAATTAGGTGAGTGATGGTCATGTTAACTTAACTGTGTGTTCTCTACCTCTTCTCCTGTTTGATCAGTTGTTTAATAACCAATACAGTCCACTTAAATTTAACATAACATAATTTTTTAATAAATGATCTTCTCAGATTTATTTATACTGGTCCAGAGTGCAGTGGGTTAACGAGAATATTGAAGGTACCCCTTGGGTGCGGCCAGGAGCGGGTAAAGTTCTCACATACCTTAAAGGGAATGACTGCGGTAAAATTATACGAGTCGGTCATCTCCCTGGGAGTTTGTTTATTGCTAGTGGCGGTGTCCCAGATAGACTTATCTCTCACAATTCCCAACACTATAAATATTCTGGCATCTGTTCTCCCATCCAATATTTGGTCATCACTTTATGTTGATGACTTTGCTATAGCTTGTGCAAGCGCTGAATGTCACCTCATTGCAGTTTCCTCCAGCATGCCATCAACCGTGTTTCCGATTGGGCCACCACTCACAGGTTTAAATTTTCTAGAAGCAAAACTCACCAAATTATGTTTACTAGACGTTCAGTGGTCTCTGATCATCCATTTTACCTATACAGCTCACGTATCCCAGAATGTGATACAGTCAGGTTTCTTGGCCTCCTGTTTGACCGTCGATTGTCCTGGAAACCTCACATTACCTTTCTGAAGGCAACTTGTCATAGCCAGCTGAACCTCCTTAAAACCCTAGCACATCTTTCATGGGGGGGGCTGATTGTAGAACTCCTTCGCCTGCATTCAGCCCTAATTTTATCGAAACTCTATTATGGTGACCAGATATATTCGGCTGCCTTCCCTGCTACTCTTTGCAGCCTTAATCTCATCCATCACCAGGGACTGCGTTTATGCCTTGGTGCGTTTCGTTCTTCCTCGGTTGAGAGCCTCTATGTAGAAGCGAACATTCCATCCTTGTCTGATCTTCGTGATGCACATTGCCTTCGCTATTATGTTCGCTCTCATGACCTCCGCAATCCTTCCATGTACAGTAGGGCCCTGCTTTTCGGCGTTCCATTCATACGGCGAGTTCAAATTATGACCATAACTTTTGTATCCAGCGAGGGTTTTTCAGATACGGTGCCCGCCACCCGGTTTGTTTACATTTTCCGTGAGCACAACTCTCTATTATGTAATAATCACTCTTGGGCACATTAAATGTCCTATTTTACGTCAATATAGACATTTTCATTAATCCATCTATGATATTTTCTTCTATGATATTTTTCTTCTTTTTAGAATCACACTCATATATAAACTTTTGTTTAATTAATTAACTTACTCAGGTGCTAACTCAGGTGCTATAGTTTTAGATTCTTATTAGCTGTAAATTGACTACCTTAGCTCATTCTTTTCATTTTTGTAAACATATTCAACGTACTAACTCACGTGCCAAGAAATCCTTTTGCATTGTCCTATTCTTAGGTCTACTTGTGTTGTTCTAATTTTAAGTTTAATTATAGAATCACACTAAATCTTATGATTCCAAACATTGATCCTGAAATCAACCTTCTATTAAATGACTTACATGAACCTAACAACAATTGTCATTACTACACAGCAGAACAGGCTAAAACACTACAAATCAACAATACATACATCTTACTAATTACAATGTCAGATCTTTAAGCAAACATTTTGATGACCTCACTGCATTATTAAACTCACTTCAGGCCAGTATGTCCATCATTGCTCTCACTGAAACATGGTTAAAGCCTCATACTACAGATATATATGCCATTCCTGGTTACACAGCCATACACAATTGTCGGCCAGACCAACAAGGAGATGGCACAGCTATGTTCTACTCAGACCAACTTGAATGTATTAACAATACTTGCACAAGAGATGAACATGGAGAATATATAATAGCTAAATTTAAATCCAAATACAGTGGACCCTCGGTTAACGAATACCCCGGAAATCGTGCAATTATGTAAGTATAATTTTGTAAGTTCTTGTGGAAGTGTATTTTTGGGGGTCTGAAATAGACTAACCTACGTGAAATTTTTCCTTAAGGGAGTAAATTCGTTCGGTAATGGCACTTGAGCAGACTTCAGGAGTGAAGTTTTTACGAAACTCGGGGGTCCACTGTATCTACAAAAACACAGTTATAAACATCTATAGATTACCACAGTCAAACATCCAGCAATTTAGTGAAAAATTAGGAAGTATGATTACTGATGCACACATGAACAAAGACCACTTAATCCTCACAGGCGACTTCAATATAAACCTCCTACAAGATCAGGACCCACTAGTAACTGAATTCACAAACACTATGAGCAACTGCTTGCTGCTCCCGACAATAACAAAACCTACGAGAATCTCTGAGACCTGTGCCTCTCTATTAGACCATATCTGGACTAACACCATATCCCCATTAAAATCAGGCATAATCACAGACAATACCACTGACCACTACCCGACCTTTCTCATAACAAATCTCGGAAAATTACCACTAGAGACTACTAAAGTTACCTTCAGACTACATAATGAGACAGCTATAAATAGCTTTATAACAGCTATGACAAACATTGACTGGCAAACAGAAATAGACAACTTCCCAGATACTGACTTATGTATTAATAATTTTCTTAAAAAGACCCAATACCTCTATAATAAGCACTGCCCTAAAAACTAAACAAATCACAACTAAAAGATTAAATAGTCCCTGGCTAACCCCAGCATACTCAAGTCCATTAATATAAAGCACCTATATGAAAAACAGTACAGAATGGGACAAATATCAAGAGAACAAACAAAACGCTACTCATCAAACCTAACGAGTCTGATAAGAAGGTCAAAAACTGTACTATGAGAACAGATTACATAACTTAAAAGGTGATATAAAAAGACCTGGAAAACCCTATCTGAAATTCTAGGAACAAAAAAGATATCCACAAACAGAACAATCAAACTAACAAAACCAGATGAACCCCTACTCCCACCTATTGAAACAGCAAACAAACTCAATGATTTCTTCTCCACCATAGGTAAAAAGCTGGCAAGCAAAATCCCAAGTTCTAATACTCCACCTAACGACTATCTCACTGGCACCTATCCGAACACACTATTCCTAGCCCCAACCAACCCAATAGAAGTTTCACTTATAATCAACACATTAAAAAACAAAGCAGGTGACCTAAATAACTTACCACCTTATATATACAAAAAAGCCTCTCAAGTTCTCTCACCAATTATTGCAACACTTTTTAACAAATCCATTGAATCCTCTACCTTCCCATCAATACTCAAAATAGCGAGGGTCACCCCAATACATAAGGGAGGAGATCAAGCAGACCTGAATAACTATAGGCCGATATCTAACTTACCCCTTCTCTCCAAAATCTTTGAAAAATTAATTCATAGACAACGTACTCCAACAACGTACTCAACCACTGTCAATTTGGATTCAGGCCTAATAAAAATACAAATGATGCCATTATACACATGTTAGAAATAATTTACACCGCCCTTGAGAAAAAAAAAAATCCCCGTGGGAAACTTCATTGATTTAGTAAAGCTTTTGATACAGTTGACCATGATCCCGTTACACTTAAAATTATCGCACTATGGTATAAGAGGACCTCCCAAACTACCCAAAATATACCTTAGCAACAGAAACCAATATGTTACACAAATGGGCTAGCTCCACCGCTCAAACTATTACCGTAGGTGTCCCCCAAGGGGAAATGTTCTTGGCCCACTACTCTTTCTCATTTACATTAACGACCTCCCCAAAAAAATCTCAACTACTCAAACCCATACTTTTTGCAGATGACACTACATACGTTATTTTCACCCAAGCCCAGACACACTAGCCAACACTGCAAATACTGAATTGCAGAAAATATCTACCTGGATGTGAAACAAACTTACTCTCAATATTGATAAAACCTATTCTATCCCGTTTGGGAACAGAGCTACAAACGCACCACTTAACATAATGATAAACGGGTCCCCTATCACAAAACTCACAGAGGGGAAAAATTTTTAGGAAACCATCTTGACAGTGGCCTCAAATTTCAGGCCCCATATATTTATAGATGGGGTTGTAAGAGAAGTGAATGCGAGGGTCTTGGCAAGAGGTGTTGGGCTAAAAGATAAAGAAGCAAATACAAAGTGGAGTTGTCACAGTTGCTTTTTGCTGATGACACTGTGCTTTTGGGAGATTCTGAAGAGAAGCTGCAGAGGTTGGTGGATGAATTTGGTAGGGTGTGTAAAAGAAGAAAATTGAAAGTGAATATAGGAAAGAGTAAGGTGATGAGGATAACAAAAAGAATAGGTGACGAAAGATTAGATATCAGATTGGAGGGAGAGAGTATGGAGGAGGTGAATGTATTCAGATATTTGGGAGTGGACATGTCGGCGGATGGGTCTATGAAGGATGAGGTGAATCATAGAATTGATGAGGGGAAAAGGGTGAGTGGAGCACTTCGGAGTCTGTGGAGACAAAGAACCTTGTCCATGGAAGTAAAGAGGGGAATGTATGAGAGTATAGTTATACCAACGCTCTTATATGGGTGTGAAGCATGGGTGATGAATGTTGCAACGAGGAGAAGGCTGGAGGCAGTGGAGATGTCATGTCTGAGGTCAATGTGTGGTGTGAATATAATGCAGAGAATTCGGAGTTTGGAAATTAGGAGGAGGTGCGGGATTACCAAAACGATTGTCCAGAGAGCTGAGGAGGGGTTGTTGAGGTGGTTTGGACATGTAGAGAGAATGGAACGAGACAGAGTGACTTCGAGAGTGTATAAATCTGTAGTGGAGGGAAGGCGGGGTAGGGGTCGGCCTAGGAAAGGTTGGAGGGAGGGGGTAAAGGAAGTTTTGTGTGCGAGGGGCTTGGACTTCCAGCAAGCATGTGTGAGCGTATTTGATAGGAGTGAATGGAGGCATATGGTTTTTAATACTTGACGTGCTGTTGGAGTGTGAGCAAAGTAACATTTATGAAGGGATTCAGGGAAACCGGCAGGCCGGACTTGAGTTCTGGAGATGGGAAGTACAGTGCCGGCACTCTGAAGGAGGGGTGTTAATGTTGCAGTTTTATAACTGTAGTGTAAAGCACCCTTCTGGCAAGACAGTGATGGAGTGAATGATGATGAAAGTTTTTCTTTTTCGGGCCACCCTGCCTTGGTGGGAATCGGCCGATGTGTTAATAAATAAAAATGTGTTAATAAATAACTTTTTACCATGTAGTCTAGAATTAAGTACAGTGGACCCCCGAGTTTCGTAAAAACTTCACTCCTGAAGTCTGCTCAAGTGCCATTACCGAACGAATTTACTCCCTTAAGGAAAAATTTCACGTAGGTTAGTCTATTTCAGACCCCCAAAAATACACTTCCACAAGAACTTACAAAATTATACTTACATAATTGCACGATTTCCGGGGTATTCGTTAACCGAGGGTCCACTGTAGTCCTAAGAATGCCCGCAATGCACAGCATATTAGGGGCTTTTGGCATGTACATCCCATTAATAACTAAGTAATAGCTATGTAATAACTGTGTTTGAATCTATCTATGTCTACCATATATAATTGTACAATGCCTCAATAAAGTATTATTATTATTATTATAAGCGCCGACAATTTAGCTGCAGAAAATTATCCACATGAGCTAGCCGAGATAATAGAATGTGATGGATATACCAAGCAACAGATTTTTAATGTGTACGAAACTGCATTATTTTGGAAGAAGATGCCATCTAAGACATTTATTGCTAAAGAAGAGAAGTCAATGCCTGGCTTCAAAGCTGCAAAAGACAGGCTAACACTCTTGCTAGGAGCTAATGCTGCTGGGGATTGCAAGTTAAAACCTATGATGATTTATCAGTCAGAGAATCCTAGGGCCCTAAAGAACTATGCAAAAGGTAGCCTCCCTGTTTATTATAAATTCAATTCGAAAGCTTGGATGACTACTGATCTTTTCATAAATTGGTTCACAGACTATTTTAAACCTACAGTTGAGGTTTACTGCAAGGAAAAAAAAATTCCTTTTAATGTTTTACTTGTTTTAGACAATGCCCCTGCCCACCCTACAGCTCTACATGGTACGTATGTACAAGGAGATAAATGTTGCTTTTATACCTCCAAACACAACTTCATTACTGCAGCCAATGGACCAAGGTGTAATTGCAGCCTTTAAATCTTATTACCTAAGAAGAACTTTCATTAAGGCTGTAAATTTCCTAGACAATGATAAAATGCCTGGGTCTAAACAAAATAAATTAAAAACCTTTTTGGAAAGGTTTCACAATTTTGGATGGTATTAAAAATATTAGAGATTCATGGAATGAAGTAAAAGAAACTACACTCAAAGGTGTTTGGAAGAATCTAATTCCTGAACTTATGGACGATTTTGAAGGCTTTGAGAATCCAGTGGATGAAGTGACTGTAAATGTTGTGGATATGGCAAGGGAATTAGAATTGAAAGTGGAGCCTGAGGATGTGAAAGAATTGCTTCTTTCTCATGATGAGGCTCTAACAGATGAAGATCTTCTGATTGAAGAGCAAAGAAAGAAGTTTCAAGAAGAGGAGATCCATCCTGATGATAGTCCTGTTGCCATTAAGGAAATGAAAACCCAGGATTTGGAAGAAGCTATCAACTATATAGAAATAGCAATGACAATTTTTGAGAAGATTGATCCAAATTTTGAACGAAGTTCAACAGTGAATGCATCCCTTTCCCATGATGTTACATGCTATAAAGAAATTTTAAGGGAAAGGAAAAGAAAATCCCTGAGGCAAAGTTCAATGCTTTCCTACTTTAAGAAAGTATCATGGCAACCTTCATCATCAACAGCTAGCCTTGAACAGCCTTCAACATCAACAGCTAGCCTTGAACAACCTTCAACATCAACCCTTGAACAGCCTTCAACATCAACAGCAATACACACTCCTTCAAGAGCTTCACACAAGTCTCCAAAACGAATAAAAGTTGAAGAATCAGAAGATGATGGTGTGCCATCTTCTGATATTCTTCTATAAATACCCTGCCACTCACCTCTCACACATCTTTATTATGTACTTTAAGGTAAGTAATAAGTGTACTCTGTGTTTATCTTACTTTTTATTGTGTCTTTTAATGCCTAGTGCTATTGCTAACTTAATACAGTGGTCCCTCGGTTTTCGCCGAAAATTCATTCCAGAATGCTGCTCAAGTGCCATTACCGAACGAATTTACTTCCTTAAGAAATAATGTCACATAGGTTAGTCTATTTCAGACCCCCAAAAATACACTTGCAACAGCACTTACGAAAATACACTTTCATAAATGTTCGAGTTTGGAGATGCACGAAAACCGAGGGACCACTGTATAAGTTAGTGTAAGCTTGTTGTCTGGCATTTATATGCATTTATAAGTGGAAAAAAATGGTGTTCTGCTTTTCGGCGATGTCTGCTTTAAGGCACTAGCCTGAAACCTAACCTGCCGTATAAGTGGGGCCCTACTATATAGGATTGTCACAGATGTTAGTAGACGCTCTTTATTTGTTCGTCGACCCTGTTTACTTCATCCCTTTTCTCTTTGTCTACATTCGCTCTTGTCTTCCCTTCAGCTACCATCTTTCTATGTTCATGTGGCATCTCCTGTTTCCCTACTCTCTTTGAAGTTCCTGCTGTCCGTGTCTGTTCTTCTCCTCTGCCTTGCGCGAAAGCCCAACTACCTACGGCGGCTTCTCACTCTCTTTTTCTAGATCACTTTTGCTCTCATTCCCATGCCATCGCAGTGTACACCGATGGTTCTAAGTCTTCTGACAGCGTTGGATTCACAGCAGTGTTTCCGGACAGTGTCTTGCGAGGGCATCTATTATCCCTGCCTAGCATATTTACTGCTGAATTGTATGCCATTCTTGTGGCGCTTATCCATATTGCATCTCTGCCTGTGTCACCATTTGTGGTCGTTTCAGACTCCCTTAGTTCCTTACAGGCTATCTGAAAATTTGATACACCTCACCCCCTAGTTCTTCGTATCCAGTTTTGATTACAATGTATCTCTAGCAAATGCAAAGATATTGTTTTTTGTTGGGTCCCTGGTCATGTTGACATACAGGGCAATGAACAGACAGACACTGCTGCGTGGTCGGCAGTACGTGACCTTCCAGTTTCATATACAGTGGACCCCCGAGCAACGAACAAAATTCATTCCAGAAGCCTACTCAAGTGCCATTACTGAACGAATTTACTCCCTTAAGAAATAATGTCAAGTAGGTTAGTCCATTTCAGACCCCCCAAAAATACACTTACAAAAGCACTTACAATATTATACTTACATAATTGTACGATTTCCGGGGTGTTCGTAACTCGGGGTCCACTGTACATGTACAGTGGTCCCTCGGTTTTCGTGTTTAATCCGTTCCAGAGGGAGGCACTAAAACTGAAACACACGAAAACTGAAACCATTTTCCCCTTAAGAAATAATGGAAATTCAATTAATCCGTTCCTGAAACCCAGAAGTTTGGAAATTTTTTTTTTGGGGGGGCCTTAAAGATAGATTTACATGCACAAATGAATGAAATGAATGTGGCACTTACCCTTACTGAAGACTGATGTTGCTGGATGGAAGAGAGATAGGAGGGGAGAGGGTAGAGTCCCTAATTTTGGAAGGGGAATCCCCTCCATAAGGACTCTAGGTACCAAGTCCTCATCTGGGGTCACTTCCCTTCTTTGTCTTTTAATCCCACTTGGACCAGCTTGAGAGTCACTGCACACCTGTGGCACTAAATATCTCTCCAGAGAGCTCTGTGTCTGGCGGCTCTTTAAAATGTCCCTAAAATGGGACATGGAATTGTCATTGTAAAAGTAGCCAGCACGGATTGCAACATCTTTGTCAGGGTGATGTTCCTCCACAAATGATTGCACCCTACTCCACATTGCACAAATCTCCTTAATCTCTGAAGAAGGCACCTTACATCTCTCTTCCTCCACTGAAGCAATTTCCTCAGATCTGTTTTGTTGTTGTTGCAGCTCAAGCTCTTGCAGCTCTTCAGTGGTTAGATCTTCATTGTGGTCCTCCACCAACTCTTCCACATCCTCTCCATTCACATCCAACCCCATGGAAGTCCCCAATTCCACAATATTTTCCACAACTTCCATAGGCTCCTCAGGGTTAGCTTCAAACCCTTCAAAATCCCTATCTGGGACACAATCTGGCCACAACTTTCTCCAAGCAGAGTTCATCGTCCTGGAGGTCACTCCCTGCCAAGCTTTATCTATAAGGCCTATGCAATGGAAGATATCAAAGTGACCCTTTGAAACATTGCTTTGGTGTACAGTTTTTTGAAGTTTGAAATGACCTGCTGGTCCATGGGCTGGAGGAGAGGAGTGGTGTTAGGAGGCAAGAACTTCACTTTTACAAATCTGAAATCCTTAGACATTTGGTCGTCCAAGTCTTGAGGATGACCAGGAGCATTGTCCATTACCAGGAGGCACTTAAGTGGCAATTTATTCTCCAATAAATATTTCTTCACACTGGGGCCAAACACTTGATTAAACCATTCCAGGAAAATTTCCCTAGTGACCCATGCCTTAGCATTAGACTTCCAAAACACACACAATTTACTCTTGTCAACACTGTAGTCCCTGAACACTCTGGGATTTTCAGAGTGATACACGAGTAAAGGCTTCACTTTGAAATCCCCACTAGCGTTACCACACAACATTAGAGTTAGCCTGTCTTTCATAGGCTTGTGTCCTCGCATTGTTTTTTCCTCCTGCGTGATGTAGGTCCTCCTTGGCATTTTCTTCCAAAAGAGGCCTGTTTTGTCACAATTAAACACTTGTTGGGGTTTGAAATTTTCAGCCTCTACATATTTTTTTAAGTCGCGCACAAATTTTTCAGCCCCATCTTTATCTGAACTGGCCCCCTCACCATGCCTTACAACACTGTGTATGCCAGTTCGCCTCCTAAATTTTTCGAACCAGCCTTTGCTGGCCTTAAATTCATCAACATCACTGGTTCCAGGCATTTTCTTGACAAGATCGGCATGCAACTGCCTTGCTTTTTCACGTATGATGGATTGCACAATACTATCACCCGCTAGCAGTTTTTGGTTTATCCACAGTAACAACAATTTCTCCATATTTTCTATTGTTTGTGATCTCTGTTTGGTTATTGTATTCACCCCTTTCGCAACATTAGCTTCAGTGATTGCTTTTCTCTTATACACAATGGAACCGATGGTTGTTGAGGCTTTCTTGTATATCCTGGCGAGCTCGGCAATACATACACCACTATCATATTTTTCTATTATTTCTTTCTTCAGTTCTATGGTGTTCCTCACTTTCTTTACTAAAGAAGTGGCACTAGGAGCTTTCTTTGGGCCCATGGTAGCTTATTTAGTAGTCACACACAATAATCAAGGCCCAAAAACAATGAATTGTTAATAAATATTTTGTATAAACTCCTGGGGTGATGTTCACTCAAGCGTAAACAATGCTAGACTGGGTGGCAATGTGCGTGGGAGGTGCGTGGGTGGCGGGCCTACTGCCTTTGTATGTGCGCGGCACTGGTGGACAGGTTCCGGACCGAGCACGAAAACGGAGGGCAATTTTCCACGAAAAAACTACAGGAAAACTGAAATACACGAAAACAGAGATACACGAAAACCGAGGGACCACTGTATAGGTGTTCCATTTACAGACTATTTTGCTGTAATTGCTACACACCTTTACACCCATTGGCAACAACGTTGGTGTGAACTGCTACATAACAAATTTCATTCTATTAAATCGAGTATAGGTTTCTGTCCTTCTTGTCACCAATGTCGAGGGTGGGAGACTACTCTCTCATGTCTTCGCATCGGCCACACTCGTCTTACTCACGGGTATCTCATGGAGAGGCTCCCTGTCCCTCTCTGTGAGCATTGTCAGGTTCCAGTATCTGTTCGCCACATTCTGTTGGACTGTCCACTCTATCAACGAGCACGCAGAATTTACCTCCAACGTCGTCTTCGCTCTGCTGCCCTCACTTTACCTACCCTTCTTGCTGATGGGCCCTCCTTCAATCCTGACTCTCTCATTGACTTTTTGACAGCAACTGATTTACTACACAAACTCTGACTATTTTGCCTTTAGCTCTCCCCTCAGTCCCTGCTACCTTAATCTCTTACTACCCTCTATCCCTGCACTGTCCACTACCCCGCTGTGCTCCATACCCTCCTAATCATCCCTCTCCCTCTTGCTACCCATTATCCCTGCATCCTACCCTGCCCCGCTGTGCTGTATGACCCTTGTGGTTTAGCGCTTCTTTTGATTATAATAATAATATAAATGATCTGGCATCTGTTCTTCCATCTAATATTTGGTCATCACTCTACGTTGTTGACTTTGCTACAGCTTGTGCAGGCGCTGATTGTCACCTCATTGCAGTTTCTCTCCAGAATGCTGTCAACCATGTTTCCAATTGGGCCATTACTCATAGATTTAAATTTTCTAGTACTAAAACACACCAAATTACCTTCACTAATTGTTCTATCATCCCTGATACTTCATTGTACCTGTATGGCTCAAATATCCTTGAAATTGATACTGTCAGGTTTCTTGGCCTTCTGTTTGACCGTCGGTTATCCTGGAAACCTCATATTACCTACTTCAAGGCAACTTATCATAGCCGGCTGACACTCCTTAAAATCCTCGCTCATCTTTCATTAGGGGATGATCATCGAACTCTCCTTTGACTGCATTCATTCCTAATTTTATTGAAACTTGATTCCATCCATCACCATTGATTATGTTTATGCCTCGGTACTTTTCCCTCCTCACCTGTTGAGAGTTTATATGCAGAGGCGAATATTCCATCCTTGAACGATCGCCATGATGCTCATTGCCTCTGCTGTTTTGTTCCCTCTCATGACCTTCACAATCCTTCCATATACAGTCATCCCTCCGTTTTCGTGTATCTCTGTTTTCGTGTATTTCAGTTTTCGTGCAGTTTTTTCAGGGAAAATTGATCTCTGTTTTCGTGTGATTCCCTCCATTTTCGTGCTTGGTCCGGAACCCTGTCCAGTGCCCAGCACACATACAAAGCCCACAAGCCCGCCTCCCACGCACATTCTCAGGCAGTGTAGCATTGTTTCTGGTTGAGTGAACATTATCCTGCGAGTTCATACAAAACGTTTCTTAACAATCCATTGTTTTTGGCCCTTGATTATTGTGTGTGACTGCTAAATAAGCCACCACGGGCCCAAAGATAGCTCCTAGTGTCAGTCCTTTGGTAAAGAAAGTGAGGAACACCATAGAATTAAAGAAAGAAATCGTAGCAAAGTGGTGAGAGGCAGTGGTGGTGAGAGGCAGTGGTGATGAGAGGCAGTGGTGGTGAGAGGCAGAGGTGGTGAGAGGCAGTGATGAGAGGCAGTGGTGAGAGGCAGTGGTGATGAGAGGCAGTGGTGCTTGTTTGTTGGTTGAGGCAGTGTTAGAGGCAGTGGTGGTAAGAGGCAGTCTTAATGTAGAGTGAGAGGTGAGTAAACAAGATTAAATGAATAAACGAGAGAGAATGAGAGTGTAGAAGTTTCGGTAGTTTTGTCAACAAACCAGTTGTTGTTGTTGTTGCTGCTGCTGCTGTTGTTACCAGCCAGCCTGGACAGGAATGATTCCTGTTCACCTTGAAGCGACTGGAAAGAAGCGGTGGTGGAGGCGGTGATGAGAGGCAGTGGTGATGAGAGGCAGTGGTGATGAGAGGCAGTGGTGGTGAGAGGCAGTGGTGATGAGAGCAGTGGTGATGAGAGGCAGTGGTGGTGAGAGGCAGTGGTGGTAGAGGCAGTGGTGTAGGTTTGAGGCAGTGGTGGTAAGAGGCAGTTTTAGAGGCAGTGGTGGTAAGAGGCAGTCTTAATGTAAAGTGGAGGTGAGTAAACAAGATTAAATGAATAAACGAGAGAGAATGAGAGTGTAGAAGTTTCGGTAGTTTTGTCAACAAACCAGTTGTTGTTGTTGTTGCTGTTGTTGTTACCAGCCAGCCTGGACAGGAATGATTCCTGTTCACCTTGAAGCGACTGGAAATAAGTGATTTAATGCAGTTAGCATTACAAACTCCTTTTCTCTTATACTAATGCGTCTGAAGGAGGAAAGAATAGGATGATGTTTTCATAGCTGGACCGAGTATGCCCGCCACCACATTCGTAATGACACACATATTTTATTCATTCTAGAGTGTATATCAGGTTTTTATGTTATTTATATTGTTTATTATGTCATATTAGATGAATTGTGATAGATAAATAAGCCGTAGAGCTGATATTAGTGTCAAATTGAAGCATTTTGTCCTGCCTCCCAACAATAAACTCGCCTCCCTCTCTCCTCCTCTCCATCTTCCATACACCAACAAGAGTCGCCAATAAAAGTAAGTGTGATGTTAAATGTTCATTTATACATGTTATTAGTGCTTTATATTTATTTGTTATTCTTTTCTGTATGTAAATCTATATTTAATCTCTAAAAAAATTTTTTTTTTTAATACTCCTGGGTATCTGAAACGGATTAATTGAATTTACATTATTTCTTATGGGGAAAATGGCTTCAGTTTTCGTTGATTTCAGTTTTAGTCGATCCCTCTGGAACGGATTAAGCACGAAAACGGAGGGACCACTGTAGTTTTATACCGTGATGGATCTAAGTTAGGGAAAAGCTTAGTAGAGATTACAATACAGGAGCATCCAGTACAGTGGACCCCAGGATTTCGTACTGCTCCCAACTCGAACAATTATGTAAGTGTATTTTTGTAAGTGCTTTTGTAAGTGTATTTTTGGGGGGCTGAAACGGACTAATCTAATTTACATTATTCCTTATAGGAATAAATTCGTTCGGTAACGGCACTCAAATAGCATTCTGGAATTAATTATGTCTGAAATCCGGGAGTCCACTGTATCTCTAAGAATTGTTGAAACATTCATTCCTTTAACCTTACCTTCACTAAATGTTTCGTTATTATTAGCTTCGGTGAAACACTTCCCAATATTCTCACCCTTTTGGGACATTCTGGTCGTCTATGTCCCAATTCATTACAGTTGAAATATTTTACCGTGAAGGCCGTGGAATTCTTAGGGACAAAGTGTTTGGGCCCTTCAGTTTGCTTAGGCACAACAGACTTATATCTACTATGCTCTCTGGGGTAGTTATTATGTGCACACGCATATATTTCTGCGGCTTGTGCCATTTCCAAAGCTGTGTGGACATTTTGTTCTTTTATAAATACTATTCGTAAATCAGAGTTTACAAACGAAAGGAATTGATCCCTTACCATCAGGTCTCGTAATGAGTCGAAGTCGTGGTCGACTTCAGCACTATCAATCCAAGAATCAAACACTCTGAAAAGTATTGTTAAGTACTGCATGTAATTTTGATTTGGAGTTATTCTAGCATGACGAAACACAGACCTGTAATGATGAGTGGTTTTCTTAAAAGTGTGAAGTATTGCTTTTTTCAACAGACTATAATTAGTTATTACATCAGAAGGTAAGGTGGAATATACATTTAAAACCGATCCTGACAGAAGTAAGCCAAGCCTAGTAGCCCAAGAATCGATGACCAGTCACAGAGTGGCAGTGTTCTCGATCTGGTAATATATGCCAAGATGTCATCCTGCTCTCTGAAAGGTGGTATCTGAAGCATCCTAATATTAGATTCATGGGAAGGGTACTCTAGTACCCCATCTTCTATTTTCTGTTTAGATAGTTCTATCTTCTTGGCTTCTAATTCCAACCTTAACTGTTCTAATTCTCTCTGCTTAGCTTGTTCTTCAATCTCCTTCATTTTGAAGGTTACCTCTCTCACCTGAACTCTGTCTTCTCTAGCTATCCTTTCCTGTTCTTGTTTCTTTTGAGAGCTAGTCTTTCCTGTTCTTGTTTCTCTTGGAGAGCTAGTCTTTCCTGTTCTTGTTTCTCTTGGAGAGCTAGTCTTTCCTGTTCTTGTTTCTCTTGAGAGCTAGTCTTTCCTGTTCTTGTTTCTCTTGAGAGCTAGTCTTTCCTGTTCTTGTTTCTCTTGAGAGCTAGTCTTTCCTGTTCTTGTTTCTCTCGAGAGCTAGTCTTTCCTGTTCTTGTTTCTCTTCAGAGCTAGTCTTTCCTGTTCTTGTTTCTCTTGAGAGCTAGTCTTTCCTGTTCTTGTTTCTCTTGGAGAGCTAGTCTTTCCTGTTCTTGTTTCTCTTGGAGAGCTAGTCTTTCCTGTTCTTGTTTCTCTTGAGAGCTAGTCTTTCCTGTTCTTGTTTCTCTTGAGAGCTAGTCTTTCCTGTTCTTGTTTCTCTTCGAGAGCTAGTCTTTCCTGTTCTTGTTTCTCTTCAAGAGCTAGTCTTTCCTGTTCTTGTTTCTCTTCGAGAGCTAGTCTTTCCTGTTCTTGTTTCTCTTCAGAGCTAGTCTTTCCTGTTCTTGTTTCTCTTTGAGAGCTAGTCTTTCCTGTTCTTGTTTCTCTTTGAGAGCTAGTCTTTCCTGTTCTTGTTTCTCTTCAAGAGCTAGTCTTTCCTGTTCTTGTTTCTCATCGAGAGCTAGTCTTTCCTGTTCTTGTTTCTCTTCAAGAGCTAGTCTTTCCTGTTCTTGTTTCTCTTCAAGAGCTAGTCTTTCCTGTTCTTGTTTCTCTTCAAGAGCTAGTCTTTCCTGTTCTTGTTTCTCTTTGAGAGCTAGTGTTACGATCAGGGCCTTCATACTTAGCCTGGTTTGGCACCCTCGTAACAAGTTATTAAAATTAAGGGACGGATGAGCGCATTTTTTTTTTTTTTTTTATTATGCAAATATTTCATTGGGAATATTCTCTTTGAATTATGCAGCATTTGAAACATAGACACTGAGTTTTTAGTGACGTTTTACCTTAGAGTTATATAGAAAAAAAAAAAAATGCCCTATTTGATAGAGCTTATGGCAATCCCTCCTCTACAAAATTATTACGACATACAATATTCTAATTTAGATCAGATGAAAGAGGAAGTGTTAGGCTATAGTACTTCAGTGCAATTTGAGCTTCCTCTCAATAGATTGCATTATACGAATTATTGAAATCCTTTTTATTTTTTTTTTATTTTATTTGGGAAAAGAAAAATCACTATCAAGAAACCGTAAAACATATCGCAAAATCGCTCTAAAGTTCGATATAACCATCATTCCTTTATAACTCTGCGAAAGAATCATGCTGCTATGATAAATACTCTTTGCATAATAGGGATTACATTGTTAATAACTTACTCCTGAGATATTGGCACTTACAAACCTTCGGACATGGTTCGCCACATATTCGGAGCAGTACTTCCCACCATACTTATCGACGGCTGCAAGGCCACTGAGGTGTCTGCCGCAGCGCACACACACACCACTCCTCACAGAAGTTGCCATGTAGTGTATTTAAAATGAAACAATCATAAAAAACGCAATTTTAGGGGTAAAAAAAAAAAAAAAAAAACTGAATAATCAGCAACATGTCTTTTTGCTGACACACACACAAAAAAAAACTTTTTAGTATAAACATACATAGAAATATGATAGAAATAAGCAGATTGCATCAACTTGTTGCCAGAATTATGCACTATTTTTTGGTAAGAAAAAATAGTTTTCCATAATTTTTCAATTTTAATTTTGTTATATATCGAAATGCGCTCATCCGCCCCTTAACCTTTGTTCTTTTCTCAGTAAGAGAAAATAATATTTGTACAAGGGTATTTTTAGGGAGATTGATAAGGACTAAGTAAAATTCGTGATCTTTAATACAAACATATACTTAAGAGTATGATGCAGTGTAAAACAAAGTTACACTATACAAATGTAGTAACAGACATGGTCTCAATAGAGACAGATACGTAATAGTTACAGTCAAGCTAAGTAATATTCTTTGTCGGGAATTTGTATAAAGGCTGAGAGCCTAAATCAACTTATATAAGAGTGTATAAGGGAGGAGAGTACAAGTGATCTGGCGGCGCACGAAAATAATTGAAAAAATATGGAAAAGGAGTTTTGTTGACTGAAAAATAGTTTAAGAATCTGGCAACATTTTGGTGAAAATCCCATTTTAATACAACGTTTGTAAAGCAAATTATAGCTATTTGAAACATATTATCTTACGACGCGCAAGGCAAAAAAAGTTTGACCGCGCGACATAATTTTTTTTTTTTTTTTTATTTTGTTTAATTTTCTCTATATATTTCTTTCCAATACACTAAATTTACCACTCAACATCATAATACAGTGTTGAAGCTGCTTATTGGCTTATTGCAGAAGTGGGAGGGGCTTATAGCAGAGGTGGGAGGAGTCAAGAGGCAGCCAAGGACGATAGTTGCATAATCAGCGGTTTGATACTCCCAACAAATGTCTTTATACTGACGTTATTATTACTAATACGCTTTATCTGCTTATAACATTTATTCAATAATAGTATTAGACATAAGATATATAAGATAAAAGCATAATAAAGACTGCCAAAATAATAATAAGTGTCATATACCGGAGAGTGCAGTCATCAGAGACCTGGATCCAGCAGTCTTCCTGCTTATAAATATACGGTTTTCTCTATTGCCTTGCTGGCGTACTTAAAGAAAACGGCATTTTAACATGGGAAACAATAAGAAATCACTTACAAGGCGTAGAATAAGCCCAAAACAGCGAGATTTTCGTGAATATTTTGACGTAAATGAGGCGTGCGCGCTTTTCCGCGATTATCTCGAAAGTAAGATTTTGACCTATTGCTTACATTTCGTCCATTATTAATGATTAGATTGTAATGATTTTCACAGGGAATATAAAACAGTGTGTTTGATTATATTAAAGGAAAAATTTGGAATATCTCAAATATTTTTTATTTTGTGGGGGATAAAAAGGCAGATATTTTAGCGAGTGTCAAAGCGAACCAAATGTATTTTTTTCTGTATGAAGACAAGCTATCAGGCATTCATACATTCTATAATATATTGGGGTTAGATGTATTCTACGAGTGGAAGTGTCCGCAGCACCGCTAGTACCGCCAGACCGGAAGTAACTGCTGCCATATGTCAAAATCAGTAATTATTTTTTTTCTCAGTTGTTTGTTGGCCGATCTTATTGAAACTCTGTCATTGCATGTTACATAAATTCTTCTAAACATGTGCCAAAAATAAAAAGAATCGGACGAAAAATAATGGAAATGTATGAGTTCTGTACCCTCACCCCCATAAACCTACTCACTGTTGGGAGAGTGTGTGTGAACGTACTGAGAAGGGAACATGTTACTAGTGTAAGAGTGTGTGAATCTACTTGTTGTTAGGCGACAGATCGTGAACCTACTGACAATACCAAGATGTGGTAAGCTCAAGTTAGGTCGGTCACGTGATTGAGGAGGGAGGCCGGCTGGTACGTAAACAAGTACCCGGCAGTCTAACTAGTGGTCTCCCACTACATGAACAGCACAGTAAAAAGGACTAGCATATAAAATAATAAGGTAGTATCCTACCTAACACATAGCTAAATCAAATAATAGAATAAAGTAAGACATTTTCGCTTTAGCTAATAACGGAAATATCTGCAATATACCATTATGATAATAAAATATTCACAGTATAAAATGTTGGGCAAGGGCATACCTGTAACACCTCCCCCTCACGACCACAGGTCGCACCAAACATAGAATATCAAAAGCCCTAAACCTCCTACATATAGTAAAATTACTGAACTATGAACACAACAGTGTTAAAGTTTTTAGAAACTTCTCTTACTTGATGTCCAAATTTATCTCTACATTACACAGGAAATACTCTCATTTAACATAGTATAGTCAAAGACAAAGTTCTGCGTCTCCATTTTTTATAACTATTTCTTCTCCGTACGAGGGCAGCGTAGTTAACAGTGCGGGGACTCCATACAACTCAAGTTAATGTTGTGATGGAACAGGCGCTGCAATACAGCAACCAGGCATAACTTGCTTTTGTACGTGGAGAATAATGGAAGACAGCCATTAAGAGGTCACAATCCTGTCCTAGAAGCTGGAGTGGCTTTAAGGTGTACTGAAGAGTGGTCATGACACTCTTCAGTACACCTCAACACTCCGCATCATGAAAGTCTAGCTAACACGTAACCTCATAACTGTTGAAATACAAAAAAACATTAAACATGAGAATACGTATATAGATACAGTAGACCCTCGGTTAGAGGCCGTAATCATTCAGGAGCTAGGCCTTTAACCGAAATATTATAACCGAATTAATATTCCCCATAAGAATTAATGTAAATACAATTAATCCGTTCCAGACAAAAATATTCACACAAAATTTTTTTTATAACAATTAAATTAGTATTACATACCTTTATTGAAGGCTAATGCTGGCTTCTGGAAGATAGGGAGGAGGAAATAGAGAGGAGTTAGTTTTTGGAAGGGGAATCCCCCTCCAAAAGGACTTCAGGTAACAAGTCCCTCTCTGGGGTTATTTCCCCTTCTTTTCTTTTAATGCCACTAGGACCAGCTTGAGAGTCACTAGAACCTTGTCTAGAAAAATAAGTGTCCAGAGTGCTCTGTTTCTGGCACCTCACCTTGTCCCTGAAGTGGGACAAGGTTTTGTCACTAAACATGTTGCAGATATGGCTTGTTTCAGCTTGGTCAGGATGGTGTTTTTCAACAAATGTCTGCACCTTAGTCCACATAGAACAAATTTCCTTAATCTCTGCAGAAGACACCTCCTTCTCTTCCTTTTCCTCCTCCTCCCTTTCTGAAGCAAGTTCCTGAGCTGTGGTCTGTTGCTGTTCCAGATGAAGCTCTTGCAGCTGTTCAGTTGTTAGCTCTACCCTGTGATCCTCCATCAACTCTTCCACATCCTCACCACTCACCTCCAACCCCAGGCTGTTCCCCAATGTCACAATATCTTCCATAACAGGCACAGGGTTGTCAGCTGCAAATCCTTCAAAATCCCTCTGTTGGACACAATCTGGCCACAGTGGTCTCCAAGCAGAGTTCAAAGTCCTGGTAGTCACTCCCTCCCAAGCCTTACCTATAAGGCCTATGCAGTTGTAGATATTGAAGTGAATCTTCCAGAACTCTCTAAGGGTCAATTCAGTGTCTGAGGTAATTTCAAAGCACTTCTGAAACACTGCTTTGGTGTACAGTTTCTTGAAGTTAGAAATGACCTGCTGGTCCATGGGCTGGAGAAGAGGAGTGGTGTTAGGAGGCAAGAACTTCACTTTTATAAATTTGAAGTCCCTAGACATTTGGTCTTCCAAGTCTGGAGGATGAAAATTGACCTTGTGACCCATGCATTTTGACTTGATTTCCATATCACACAAATCTTTTCTTGTGGACATTGTGTTTCGTAAACACTCTGGGAGTTTCAGAGTGATACACGAGTAAATGCTTCACTTTGAAATCCCCATTTGCATTACTACACAACATGAGAGTTAGCCTGTCTTTCATGGCTTGTGTCCTGGCAGTGTCTTTCCTCCTGCGTGATTGGTCCTGTTGGGCATTTTCTTCCAAAAGATGCCTGTTTCGTTACAGTTAAACACTTGTTGGGGTTTCAGATTTTCACTCTTTATGTAGTCCTGAAATTCCTGCACAAACTTTTCAGCAGAATGTTTGTCTGAACTTGCAACCTCACCATGCCTTACAACACTGTGTATGCCACTACGCCTCTTAAATTTCTCAAACCAGCCTTTGCTGGCCCTAATTCACTACCAGCAGCACTTGTTCCAGGAATTTTCTTCACAAGATGTTCATGCAAACACCTTTCCTTCTCACAAATATAAGACTCCACTAAACTGTCTCCCACCATTTGTTTTTCTTTAATCCACAATAATAATAACTTTTCCATTTGTTCCATTATTGGTGACCTTTGTTTCGTAAGCACATTTCCCTTTGGCAACATCAACCTTGATCTGTTCTTTCTTTGACGGATGGTTGTATTTTGATTTTTTTTTCCAAACATCCTGGCAAGTTCAGCCCCCCATACCACTCTCATATTTCTCAATCACTTCTCTCTTAAATTTCATGGTATTTCTCACTCTCTTTCCCAGGAATTTTTCTAGGAATTTTTTGGGAGCCATGGTTACTTTTTTGCAGTTGCACGGGAAAAAAAACAATGTATGAATGAGCAGAAGCTTCCTTACGGATCGAGAACAAAACAAGCTGAAGCAAAAAGCGTACCCACCCGGGGCGGGTTGATCGTCCAATATGGCTACTAACCAAAATTTGGGCCGAAACCCGGACCAAAAAACCGGGCCGCTAACCGAGTTGGCCGCTAACAGGAATGGCCGCAACCGGGGGTTCACTGTAAATAAATGGACCAATAATAAGTTAATAGGGAAACTTTAACCATCGTACTTTGGCTTTACTTTTAAATTCTCAATTACAATCAAAACACAAAAAGCGTCAGCTTATATGAAAAGTTGAAAGCATAGACACAGAAAATGGTTGTGGGGGGGGGTCCTGGCCTTCAGGTCGGATAGCGCAACTCCTTCTTCAACAAAATCAAGTACAGTTTTCCCCTGGGTTTTTTCATCTCCAAACTAAAACATTTATGTAAGTGTATTTTCGTAAGTGCTTTGCAAGTGTTTTTTTGGGGGTCAAATAGACTAACCTGTGACATTTTTTTTAATGAAGTAAATTGTTCGGTAATGGCACTTGAGCAGCATTCTGGGAAAAAATTTTCGGGGCCGAGGGACCACTGTACAAACTTAAAGACCACACAAAAAACAGTCAAGCTGCTGTCCCGACCATGATTAAACGTTTACTGACAGACCACACAACACTACGAGGGGGGGTGCACTTGAACACCAAAACCTGACCAAAACCAAGTGGAAAAAACCCCAGAATCTCTGAAAGACTGGGCCTCCACCAGCTCTACAAGAAGGGCGGGTTCCTTTCCCCATCTGAACAGGTCAAAAGTTCCCAAGCGGCCTAAGGGAAAAAGCATATTACCACTCAGCTCACTTTTAAAAAATCAAAGATTTTGAATCTCTAGTACCCCTGCAGAGATATTCAATTTTGGCACCTGGAAAGTAGTGGGTCCCGGGAGCGGGAGCTCCCTCCCCAAACCCGGAAAAGTAAAAGGGGGCGACACCTCAGACACTACCTCTGAAGTTTTTTTAATTTTTCAACCCCAACTGCTTCTGAACCTAAAAGTTGCCTAGTAGATACACAAAACAAATAACATAGATCAGTAAAACCTATCAGAAAACTGAATTGGCGGGCAGTCATGTGAAAATCTTAACCATCAACTGTGGGCCTTTCAAAAGGGCCCCAAAACGGGCCCGACACTGTTTAAGGGGGGAAAAAAAACCCGGTGCTGGGATGAACACAGGAAAGGGATGACAAAACACTAAGGAAGATGAACCCGGTGGGGCAGGTTCCTTTACACATCGCCCCACCTTCATTCCTCAATATTCGAAAACCTTTTCTCCTGCAGCATATGATTTTCGGCTCAGGAGACTCCCAATTTCCAGTTGGGGAAGTACAACGACCTCTGCTCAGGGGTTTGTCCCCATACTAGTACGCATAAATTTTAGCGCCTTCAAATTAAGCACGAAATGGCGGGAGGCCTAGTGGTGAAAAGGGGAAAGGGTCTGGTGGTCAGTGTGCGCAGTAGGAAAAAATCGGGGGCCAAGGGTTTCATTTTGGGTTGCCATGTTAGTACACCTTGTTCACCATGCCTTCCCGCAAAAACACCTTACTCCTCCAATTGGGACACTTTTGTTCCCCAATGACAGTTCTAACACCA
>WNWK01025912.1:0-28008 GCA_009830355.1 Cherax destructor
GTAGGCATCAGTAAACACTGCTTTGAATTTCTTCCTCGTCCATTATCAAATATAGTTGTAGACATAACTCAAAATAGAGTAATAGGTGCTGTTGAGGGCATCAGAGAGCAAATATTAAGAGATGCATTGAGATGAGGGGAAAAAAAAAAGGTTTACCACAAGTAAACTACTTTGCATTTACTCAGGTATATGATATGGTTAGTGAGTGAGTGTTGGTTGCCAGTGCTAGGGTGAGTGAGAGAAAGAGGGAGGCAGGCATAGGCATAGAAATGATTATTTTCTGGGTATGCCACAGTTAAGGGGTTAATGCTCATCATTTGCTATAGGAAGGATGTAACTGTGACTCATGGGGACCAGTTACAGGATTTTCTCACTTCTCTCCCTCTCCATGTCTTAAACACCAGTACCCCCTTCACATTTATATCCTCGCACTCATACTCTTTCTAGTGTAGATCCTTCTACTACTGTATGTGATCTTTCACTACAACATTGAACTTTGATTGGTTTGTTGTACCTGATCTTCACGACACCAGCCATTTCCATCTCTTCATTACTTCTTCCTACACCCAACACCCTCATTGCTCCTGCTGACAGTTCAAGTGAGCAGATTGGATATTTTATACACACCAAACCTTGTTTTTTTATGTTCTTCCTGCATCAGTGTCTTTTGATGAGTTGCTGCAATTTTTTACCACCTCTGTTCTTGTTGCAGCATTGATTGTAATCCCCCAAACCTTGGGCAAACATTATAAATATTGTGTTTCCTGGTAGTCTCCTGACTTTGCTTGTGCTGTGCATTTGAAACATGCTGCATAGGTCTACTATCATTGCAACAGAACTATGGTCTGGTCTTAAAAAAGCGACAGTGCTTGTTGTGTTATTCGGGTAGCAAAACGTACTTGTTGGCAAGCTTGTGAGTCCACTGTCACTACCACTATTTCCATGTGTACAGTATGGAAAAAGATACCGAAGTTGACTGGTAAGTAACCTCCAGATCCGGCTCCCATTCATAGGAGTGCTGGCAATGCAGACCCTATTGAGGTTACCACAGCACTTGGGCATCACTTAGTACATATACCCCAAGGGCTCCATCTCTTCCCTTCATTTGTTTCACCCAAACCCACAGGGAAGTCAGTACCTCTTGATTTTATTTCTCACATTGAAGAACCGTATAACATGCCATTCACTATCTTTGAGCTCGCGGCAGCTCTATCCACGTGAAAAACAGCAGCATCTGAGCCTGATGACATCCATGTTCATATGCTTCGGTGCCATGCTACATGTTCTGTGATGTTTAATCCAGTTTTTTCTTTCTTTTTTTATTAAAAAAATAGGTATGGTTTATTCACAGATATTATTACAATCAAAACTAAATGCTAAACCAGGAAACTTAAGATGATGTTTCGGTCCTTCCTGGACCATTGTCAAGTCAAAAACTGTGACTTTTCTTATTCTCTGTCTATTGTTTATATTGGCCATAAGTTAAGGGGTATGATTTGAGGTACATTTTTGGGTTAATTAAAAAGTTGACTTATGACCAGAAATATACTAGCCATAGTATACTCTAAATTTATCTGGGTTAGTTGCCTTTTGTTAATGAGCAGTTAGTCAGCTTTTATTTCTTTTTCATTCCTCATTATATCTGTGTCATTTGATATACATACAGTATTTTTTTTGAGAATTTGAGTGTCCCTTACTATGTCTTTCATCTCCTATAGACATCACAAGAGCAAAAGGGCCATAACAGTGAGCTATTTAACCCTGCTGAAGCATCACTAGTCCGCCTTATTATTGAAGTGCTGGAGCCATTAGTTGGAAATCAAAAAATTGGAGTCATAACACCCTATCAGCGACAAAAAATTTACCTAGAAGAAAAACTTGCAAAATTCTTTGGTCGGATGAGCCTTACTGTAAATACAATTGATGCTTTTCAGGTGAGCAAGTTAAATTACTTTATAATTTTAATGTGTTGCAATTTATGTATACACCCAACCTTTGATTTTCAAGTATTCTGTCAGTCCAATTTTGTTTTGTCTTATAAATTAAAACTGTTCTCCTTTTTGAAATATTATTTTTTTTCACTACTTATTCAGGCCTCATGTATCTGTTGATTAACCTCTTAATTGTCAATGTTGTAGTTCTATGGCTCACTCAGATAAGCTGTGAGTGGTAAATATTAACTTAGATATAAGAGAATGGGTGTATGTGGCGAGTGTGCATCATATAAAAAAAAGTCCTGCTCCATGCAGTGCATAATGGGGGAAAAACCATGACTGGGTTTTTGGATTACAATAGCAATTTTGCTGTGTATTTTTGGATGGATTTTATGGTTTTATTCTAGATTTCTTAGTATAATTTGATAGAGTGGAAGATATATTATAGAAATAGAAATGATTTTAATTGGTTTCAGGACTGGAAGTAGCTTGAAATTGAGCTCAAGTAGCAAAAATATTCGATATTTGCAGATATTTCAGAGTACACAAATCATGTCACTCTTCCATTACTCGTCCAACTGGTCAGTCTAATATGCATTTGTGAATCAACTGACATTATTTATATACAGTAGACAGTTATTTAACACTGGTTTATTTGGCACGATTTGGTTATAGCATGATTGAAGAATTGCGGCACAATTTTATACAACACTTAATAAGATCAACTTAACACGGTTCAGTTTGCGGTTCAGTTTGCGGGAGGGGAAAAAATGTCCCTACCTCAAGCGGCCGCCTTGTTGTGGGTCAGCGGGGGAGACCTCTCACCATCCCCTGCAACCCCCCGACACTACCATCCCAGCATTCGTGAATATGTGTTCAGTTCCACTTCTCTCCTACAAGCTAGCTGTGTTTGTGAATTGTTTTGATCTTTTAATTACCATATTTTGTATCTGCCAAGCAATCATGACACCCAGTAGGCATACCAGTGTTGCTGAAAGTGGCAAGAAAAGGTATAAGCATTTAAGTCTTAGAATTAATGAAGCGTCACTTTGTGCACATAAAATGAGGTAAATTTGAGTTTGTGATTGACTGACTGACTTACTGAATGACTGACTTACCGAATGACTTACTGACTTGAGTGAATGACTTACTGACTTGACTGAATGACTTACTGACTTGACTGAATGACTTACTGACTTGACTAAATGACTTGACTGACTGACTTACTGACTGACTTAATGACTTGACTAACTGAATGACTTGACTGACTAACTGAATGACTTGACTAACTGACTGAATGACTTGACTAACTGACTGAATGACTTGACTAACTGACTGAATGACTTAAAGTTAGACATTTTTCAATGAAGAGGACCCTGAAACGGTGTCTAGAGCAGCTGATGCCTTACCATCAGTTGTATAATGTACTGCAGGCTAAAATAGAACAGAAATCCATTACAGAATTTATGCACACTCCAGTGCAACCATCCACCTCAGCCCAGTAGGGCCACAGCATAACTCTCCACTCTCTTCACAATCATCGACAAACACCAGCACCCACAATTTAAGGTAAGAAATACTATTATTTCTGTTGCATTTGTAGTCTTAAGTAGTAAAAACAACATAATACATCACAACAATGAACTACAATTACATATTCACTTTTATTTTTGTAAGATCTGGAGGTCTAAAAAAAAGTTACAGTGGTCCCTCGACTATCGGTCTTAATCTGTTCCAGGAGCTAGACCTCAACACGAAAAACTCGAAACTCGAAACCTTATTTCCCATAAGAAATAATGTAAATACAATTAATCCGTTCCACCTAAAAATATTCACAAAAAATTCATTTTTTTAAAGAATAAATACTATAGTTTTACATACACAAACTAACATTATTAACACAAAATAATAATAAATACATAAAAATAAGGATTAAAAAATACATAAATACATAAAAAGAGGATAAATAAATATACAAGGTATGATATAGCACGTAAGGAAAGTAGTTTGTTGGATTATGTATTGGTGGATAAAAGGTTGATGGGTAGGCTTCAGGATGTACATGTTTATAGAGGGGCAACGGATATATCAGATCATTATTTGATTGTATCTACAGTTAGAGTAAAAGGTAGATAGGACAAAAAGAAAATGGCAACAGCAAGTAAGAGAGAGGTAAAAGTGTATAAACTAATGGAGGAAGAAGTTAGGGTGAGATATAAGCAACTATTGGCAGAAAGGTGGGCTAGTGCAAGTATGAGTAGTGGGGGGGTTGAAGAGAGTTGGGATAGTTTTAAAAATGCAGTACGTATTAGAATGTGGGGCAGAAGTTTGTGGCTATAGGAGGGTGGGTGCAGGAGGAAAGAGGAGTGAGTGGTGGAATGAAGAAGTAAAGGGTGTGATAAAAGAGAAAAAGGTAGCTTATGAGAGGTTTTTACAAAACAGAAGCTCTTTTTATTTTCTCTATTGTCCATGGGGAAGTGGAAAAGAATCTTTCCTCCGTAAGCCATGCATGTCGTATGAGGTGACTAAAATGCCGGGAGCAATGGGCTAGTAACCCCTTCTCCTGTACACATTTACTAAAAAAGAGAAGAAGAAAAACTTTATAAAACTGGGTTGTTTGAATGTGCGTGGATGTAGTGCGGATGATAAGAAAGAGATGATTGCTGATGTTATGAATGAAAAGAAGTTGGATGTCCCGGCCCTAAGCGAAACAAAGCTGAAGGGGGTAGGCGAGTTTCAGTGGGGAGAAATAAATGGGATTAAGTCAGGAGTATCTGAGAGAGTTAGAGCTAAGGAAGGGGTAGCAATAATGTTGAAGGATCAGTTATGGAAGGAGAAGAGGGATTATAAATGTGTAAATTCAAGGATTATGTGGATCAAAATAAGGGTCGGATGCGAAAAGTGGGTCATAATAATAATAATAAGGAGTGTAGAGGAGAGAGAGAGATTTTGGGAGATGTTAAGCGAATGTATAGGAACTTTTGAACCAAGTGAGAGAGTAATTGTGGTAGGGGACCTAAATGCTAAAGTAGGAGAACCATGTAGAGAGGGTGTGGTAGGTAAGTTTGGGGTGCCAGGTGTAAATGATAATGGGAGCCCTTTGATTGAACTTTGTATAGAAAGGGGTTTAGTTATAGGTAATACATATTTTAAGAAAAAGAGGATAAATAAGTATACAAGATATGATGTAGGGCGTAATGACAGTAGTTTGTTGGACTATGTATTGGTAGATAAAAGACTGTTGAGTAGACTTCAGGATGTACATGTTTATAGAGGGGCCACATATATATCAGATCACTTTTTAGTTATAGCTACAGTGGGAGTAAAAGGTAGATGGGATACAAGGAAAATAGAAGCAGTAAGTAAGAGAGAGGTGAAGGTTTATAAACTAAAAGTTAGGGTAAGATATAAACAACTATTGGAGGTTAGATGGGCTAGTGAGAGTGTAGGCAATGGGGTCGAAGATGTATGGGGTAGATTTAAAAATGTAGTGTTAGAGTGTTCAGCAGAAGTTTGTGGTTACAGGCGAGTGAGTGCTGGAGGGAAGAAGAGCGATTGGTGGAATGATGATGTAAAGAGAGTAGTAAGGGAGAAAAAGTTAGCATATGAGAGGTTTTTACAAAGTAGAAGTGATGCAAGGAGGGAAGAGTATATGGAGAGAAAAAGAGAGGTTAAGAGAGTGGTGAAGCAATGTAAAAAGAGAGCAAATGAGAGAGTGGGTGAGATGTTATCAACAAATTTTGTTTAAAATAAGAAAAAGTTTTGGAGTGAGATTAATAAGTTGAGGAAGCCTAGGAACAAATGGATTTGACAGTTAAAAATAGGAGAGGAGAGTTATTAAATGGAGAGTTAGAGGTATCGGGAAGATGGAGGGAATATTTTGAGGAGTTGTTAAATGTTGATGAAGACAGGGAAGCTGTGATTTCGTGTATAGGGCAAGGAGGAATAACATCTTGTAGGAGTGTGGAAGAGCCAGTTGTGAGTGTGGGGAAGTTCGTGAGGCAGTGGGTAGAATGAAAGGGGTAAGGCAGCTGGGATTGATGGGATAAAGATAGAAATGTTAAAAGCAGGTGGGATATAGTTTTGGAGTGGTTAGTGCTATTATTTAATAAATGTATGGAAGAGGGTAAGGTACCTAGGGATTGGCAGAGAGCGTGTATTGTTCCTTTGTATAAAGGCAAAGGGGACAAAAGAGAGTGCAAAAATTATAGGGGAATATGTCTGTTGAGTGTACCTGGTAAAGTGTATGGTAGAGTTATTATTGAAAGAATTAAGAGTAAGACAGAAAGCAGGATACCAGATGAACAAGGGGGCTTTAGGAAAAGTAGGGGGTGTGTAGACCAAATGTTTACAATGAAACATATAGGTGAACAGTATTTGGATAAGGGTAAAGAGGTTTTTGTGGCATTTATGGATTTGGAAAAGGCGTATGATAGGGTGGATAGGGGGGCAATGTGGCAGATGTTGCAGGTGTATGGAATAGGAGGTAGGTTACTGAAAGCAGTGAAGAGTTTTTATGAGGATAGTGAGGCTCAAGTTAGAGTGTGTAGGAGGGAAGGGGACTATTTCCCAGTAAAAGTGGGCCTTAGACAAGGATGTGTGATGTCACCATGGTTGTTCAATATACAGTGGTACCCCGACTTACGATATTTTTTCATTCCAGAATGCTGTTCAAGTGTCATTACCAAACGAATTTATCTCCATAAGAAATTATGTAAAATAGACTAGTCCTTTTAGACCCCCAAAATTACACTTACAAAAGCATTTAAAAAATAGACTTACATAAAAGGGTGAGTTTGGGGACCATCGTAAGTCGGGGTACCACTGTATTTATAGATGGGGTTGTAAGAGAAGTGAATGCTCGGGTCTTGGCAAGAGGTGTGGGGTTAAAAGATAAAGAATTAAATACAAAGTGGGAGTTGTCACAGTTGCTTTTTGCTGATGACACTGTGCTTTTGGGAGATTCTGAAGAGAAGTTGCAGAGGTTGGTGGATGAATTTGGTAGGGTGTGTAAAAGAAGAAAATTGAAAGTGAATATAGGAAAGAGTAAGGTGATGAGGATAACAAAAAGATTAGGTGACGAAAGATTGGATATCAGATTGGAGGGAGAGAGTATGGAGGAGGTGAATGTATTCAGATATTTGGGAGTGGACATGTCAGCAGATGTGTCTGTGAAGGATGAGGTGAATCATAGAATTGATGAGGAAAAAAGGGTGAGTGGAGCACTACGGAGTCTGTGGAGACAAAGAACTTTGTCCATGGAAGTAAAGAAGGGAATGTATGAGAGTATAGTTATACCAACACTCTTATATGGGTGTGAAGCATGGGTGATGAATGTTGCAACGAGGAGAAGGCTGGAGGTAGTGGAGATGTCATGTCTGAGGTCAATGTGTGGTGTGAATATAATGCAGAGAATTCGGAGTTTGGAAATTAGGAGGAGGTGCGGGATTACCAAAACTATTATCCAGAGAGCTGAGGAGGGGTTGTTGAGGTGGTTTGGACATGTAGAGAGAATGGAACGAGACAGAATAACTTCGAGAGTGTATAAATCTGTAGTGGAGGGAAGGCGGGGTAGGGGTCGGCCTAGGAAAGGTTGGAGGGAGGGGGTAAAGGAAGTTTTGTGTGCGAGGGGCTTGGACTTCCAGCAAGCATGTGTGAGCGTATTTGATAGGAGTGAATGGAGACAAATGGTTTTTAATACTTGACGTGCTGTTGGAGTGTGAGCAAAGTAACATTTATGAAGGGATTCAGGGAAACCGGCAGGCCGGACTTGAGTCCTGGAGATGGGAAGTACAGTGTCTGCACTCTGAAGAAGGGGTGTTAATGTTGCAGTTTTATAACTGTAATGTAAAGCACCCCTCTGGCAAGACAGTGATGGAGTGAATGATGATGAAAGTTTTTCTTTTTCGGGCCACCCTGCCTTGGTGGGAATCGGCCGATGTGTTAATAAAAAAAAAAAGTTTAATAGAAGAGCAGAGTATGGAGAGTAAAAGAAAGGTGAAGAGAGTGGTGAGAGAGTGCAAAAGAAGAGCGGATGAAAGAATGGGAGAGGCTCTGTCAAGAAATTTTGTTGAATACAAGAAAAAAATTTGGAGTGAGATAAACAAGGTAAGAAAGCCTAGAGAATGAATGGATTTGTCAGTTAAAAACAGAGTAGGGGAGTTAGTAGATGGGGAGCTGGAGGTATTGGGTAGATGGCGGGAATATTTTGAGGAACTTTTAAATGTCGATGAAAAAAGGGAGGCGGTAATTTCATGTACTGGCCAGGGAGGTACAACATTGTTTAGGATTGAAGAAGAGCAGGATGTGAGTGTGGGGGAGGTGCGTGAGGCATTACGTAGAATGAAAGGGGGTAAAGCAGCTGGAACTGACGGGATCATAACAGAAATGTTAAAAGCAGGGGGGGAATATAGTGCTGGAGTGGTTGGTATTTTTGTTTAATAAATGTATGAAAGAGGGAAGGTAAGTAGGGATTGGCAGAGAGCATATATAGTTCCTTTATATAAAGGGAAGGGGGATAAAAGAGAGTGTAAAAATTATAGGGGAATAAGTTTACTGAGTATACCAGGTAAAGTGTATGGCAGGGTTATTATTGAAAGAATTAGAGGTAAGACAGAGAGTAGGATTGCAGATGAGCAAGGAGGCTTTAGAGTGGGTAGGGGATGTGTAGATCAAGTGTTTACAGTGAAGCATATATGTGAACAGTATTTAGATAAAGGTAGAGAAATTTTTATTGCATTTATGGATTTAGAAAAGGCATATGATAGAGTGGATAGGGAGCAATGTGGCAAATGTTGCAAGTGTATGGAATAGGTAGTAAGTTACTGAAGGGTGTAAAGAGTTTTTATGAGGATAGTGAGGCTCAAGTTAGGGTGTGTAGGAGAGAGGGAGATTACTTCCCGGTAAAAGTAGGTCTTAGACAGGGATGTGTAATGTCACCATGGTTGTTTAATATATTTATAGATGGGGTTGTAAAAGAAGTAAATGCTAGGATGTTGGGAAGAGGGGTGGGATTAAATTATGGAGAATTAAATGCAAATGGAGATGACACAGTTACTTTTTGCTGATGATACTGTGCTTATGGGAGATTCTAAAGAAAAGTTGCAAAGGTTAGTGGACGAGTTTGGGAGAGTGTGTAAAGGTAGAAAGTTAAAAGTGAACATAGATAAGAGTAAGGTGATGAGGGTATCAAACGATTTAAATAAAGAAAAATTGGATATCACATTGGAGAGAGGGATTATGGAAGAAGTAAATGTTTTCAGATATTTGGGAGTTGACGTGTCAGCGGATGGGTGTATGAAGGATGAGGTTAACCATAGAATTGATGAAGGAAAAAAGGTGAGTGGTGCGTTGAGGTATCTGTGGAGACAAAAAACTTTATCCATGGAGGCAAAGAAGGGAATGTACGAAAGTATAGTGGTACCAACACTCTTATATGGGTGTGAAGCATGGGTTGCAAATGCTGCAGCGAGGAGGAGGCTGGAGGCAGTGGAGATGTCCTGTCTAAGGGCAGTGTGTGGTGTAAATATTATGCAGAAAATTCGGAATGTGGAAATTAGGAGAAGGTGTGGAGTTACTAAAAGTATTTGTCAGAGGGCTGAAGAGGGGTTGTTGAGTGTGGTGAAACGGTTGAATGATGATGAAAGTATTTTCTTTTTGGGGATTTTCTTTCTTTTTGGAGATTTTCTTTTTGGGTCACCCTGCCTCGGTGGGAGACGGCCGACTTGTTGAAAAAAAAATATATATAAATAATAAATAACATAATAATAAATAACATTTACTTAGCTTTATTGAAGAGAGTTGCTGGCATCTGGAAGGTAAAGAGGAGGACAACGGGAGGGGTTAGTGTTTGGAAGGGGAATCCCCATTCTCTGCCTTCCTGCTACACTCCCTGCATGCCTGCTACACTCCCTGCATGCCTGCTACACTCCCTGCATGCCTGCTACACTCCCTGCATGAATGCTACACTCCCTGCATGAATGCTACACTCCCTGCATGAATGCTACACTCCCTGCATGAATGCTACTCTCACTGCATGCCTGCTACACTCCTTGCATGAATGCTACCACTGGGGTGCCACTAGGAAGCTTCTTTGAACTCATAGTGACTTATTTCACAGTGACAATCACTAAACCAGCAATAAACAGAATAAATTTATTGTGAAATGTTTGAAAGAGCGCACTGGGTATTGTTCAGTCAAGTGTGAACAACGCTAGACTGGCGTCCTGCGCGGCGAGGCGCGCAAGCGCAGGCAGGCGGACAGGTCTGGTACGGACCGCTACACAAGAAAAATATTGAACGAAAAAAGCAACCTTTACACGAAACAACCGTTATTCGGACAAACCGAAACTCGGGGGTCCACTGTATTTGGCTTTTTTGGGGCTCCCAGGAACATAACCCTATTTTCCCATAAGTTGTTTAGTTTATCTAACAAGGTTTTACCTAACATGCGCGTTTTCAGGAATGTAACTACTGTGTTAAATGATGGTCTACTGTAATTACAGTCAACCCCGGGTGCTTGACGGCGTCGGAGGTCGTCCAAATCGGTGTTCGACAGGTTTTTTTACGAGAATTTTGGCTCGTTATTAGGCGATCTACTCGGAGTTGGATGAGTTAGCTATTCGTCCCGCACGCGTACGCGTTGGCCCAGCTGGGCCCGGGCACTCCACGGAGCGTCAGTGCTATTGTTTACAAGCGAGAGCAACAACCACCCACGCATTCATACCAGTATATTGTTATTATTCCACTGTTTTTAGTGCTTGCAACTGCAAAATAAGCCATAATGCGCCCCAAGAAAGCTCCTAGTGCCAAGCCTGTGGTAAAGAGTGTTGCAGGGAGTGAAGCAGGGATGCAGGGAGTGTAGTATTCATGCAGGGAGTATAGCATTCATGCAGGGAGTGTAGCATTCATGCAGGGAATGTAGCATTCATGCAGGGAGTGTAGCATTCATGCAGGGAGTATAGCATTCATGCAGGGAGTGTAGCATTCATGCAGGGAGTGTAGCATTCATGCAGGGAGTGTAGCTTTTATGCAGGGAGTGTAGCAATCATGCAGGGAGTGTAGCATTCATGCAGGGAGTGTAGCATTCATGAAGGGAGTGTAGCATTCATGCAGGGAGAGTAGCATTCATGCAGGGAGTGTAGCATTCATGCAGGGAGTGTAACATTCATGCAGGGAGTGTAGCATTCATGCAGGGAGTGTAGCATTCATGCAGGGAGTGTATCATGCATGCAGGGAGTGTAGCATTCATGCTGGGAGTGTAGCATTCATGCAGGGAGTGTAGCATTCATGCAGGGAGTGTAGCATTCATGCAGGGAGTGTAACATTCATGAAGGGAGTGTAGCATTCATGCAGGGAGAGTAGCATTCATGCAGGAAGTGTAGCATTCATGCAGGAAGTGTAGCATTCATGCAGGGAGTGTAACATTCATGCAGGGAGTGTAACATTCATGCAGGGAGTGTAACATTCATGCAGGGAGTGAAGCAGGGATGCAGGGAGTGTAGCATTCATGCAGGGAGTGTAGCATTCATGCAGGGAGTGAAGCAGGGATGCAGGGAGTGTAGCATTCATGCAGGGAGTGTAGCATTCAAAGAAAATGGCCAGTAACCCCAGAAAAGAACTTGCCACCTGCAGTGTTAATGGAAGGGGATTCCCTTTCCAAACACTTGCATTCTACTCCATCCTCTCCCCTCCTCCCGTCTTCCACACATTAACAACTCTTCAAAAATGTTAGTGACATGTTATTGTACTATTATTTCCTAATTTTTCATAAAATTGTGTATAATTTAATGTCAAAAAGTTAAAAAAAATATTTTATATTAATACTTTTGGATGTCTGAAACGGATTAATTTTATTTCCATTATTTCTTATGGGGAAAATAGAATTGGAGTTCGACCAAACCGGTGATCGATGGGCCCTCTGGAACGGATTACCGACGAGAGCCGGGGGTTGACTGTATTACAATAATGCATCTCAGTAAATCTTCTGTATTTTTAGTGTGAATAAAAGTTCAGAATGGAATTTATGTGTAATATTGGAGTAGCCTGGGGATGTAACTAATGAACAGAGGAAATGTTATTTTAGTGCCAGGAATGTTTGCATTGTTTATTCTGGACCCTATTTTGAAATTGGCACTTTTTATTTTTGTGTAATGTTGGCTAAATTGTCAATTTCTGATCACTTTATTGGGTATTTGGAATAGGTGAATGAGCAATTTCTTGTGCTCAGTCAATAAAGTGGAAGGCATACTAGCGAAATAGGTAAGAATTTGGTCGACTGGAACAATGCAATTGGCCTAATATAGGACTCAAAGTGGGCAAAATCGCCATTGCATAAATATATCTGATACAGCAAAATTTGTGATAGCATAATTTCATAAATTTTCCATCAAATTTCGTACTTTTTGTTTTATTACCTCCAGAAAAATATTCTCTGCAATTTCATAAGGAAAAAAAAAATGAAAATTCTTGGACCCTGTAGACAAGTTTCAGATCAGGGGTCTGGACCCTGAAAGGGTTAAAAGATAAACATTTCAAAGCCTACCACTATTCAGTAATATATTTTAATATCTAGATCTTACAATTTTTTTTTAATTCATCAAGCAGTGAGTACCTCACAGCTGTCACACCATTGACCCACACCTTCAATAATGGTATCCACCTTGTCTCTGCTTTGATGACAAAATACCATGTTTTCCATTATACAAGACATGATTTAAAAAAAAAAAAAAGTTTTCTCCAGCACCTCACCCTGCACCTAATGTGGCCAAAGTAAAAAATATCACCAAAGAAAAGATGGTACAATATAGCACTGTTCATTACCCCTTTCAGTGTCCATGCCGTAGTACAGTGGAACCCCGGTTTTCATCTTTAATCTGTTCCAGAAGGTCGGCCAAAAACCGATTTGTATGAAAACTGAAGTACAGTAGAACGTCATTTAGCACAAGATTATGTTGCACATTACGGGTATTGCACGATTTAAGATTTGCGACACATTATCATCTTACACGACGTAAAGATGATATTACACGGTTCAGCAGGAGGGGAAAAATTTTGAGCGCGCGGTCGCCCCCGGTGGGTTAAACCATTGAGTCAGTGGGGGTCCTACTAAGGGTGGCTATGAGCCACATCAAGTGTTTAATGCTGACGAGACAAGTGTTTTCTGGAAGAAAATACCAACAGCAAGAGAAAAGTGCACCAGGCTTCAAGACAGCAAAGGATCGCTTCACCTTGCTCCTTTTCGGTAATGCATCAGGTGATTTCAAGTGTAACCCCATGGTTATTTACTGCCTAAGAATCCTCATGCTTTGAGGAAAAGGGAATTTGTTTTTCCTTCCTGCAAACTGTAAGTTTATTCAGATACACGGGGCCAGGAGCTGAGTCTCGACCCCTGCAACCACAATTAGGTGAGTACAGTTACATACATTATCATACATAGCAGCATATGTGTAGATAACCTAGGATAACCCAAAAAAAGTCAGTCAATGGAAATATACTAAGTCACTCTGACTTTTTTGGGTTATCCTAGGTTCTCTACACATATGCTGCTATGTATAATAATCTTCGTAACTGTATCTGTGTATACCTGAATAAACTTACTTAGAGTTTGTGGGAAGGAAAAACAAATAACCATTCTCACAAGCAGTCTTGTTACTACTACTGTTGTTGTGGTTCAGCAGACACCACCCGCCTTACCCAGCCACCACGGACCCCACCATCCCAGCATTCGTACGTATTTCATACGCGTCAAGAAGTCCTGGCTACAAGCCAGCTGTTTGTGAAGAATAAGAGAGAGTGAATTGTGTTTTGATCTTGAATTAACAAAGAAAACAAAGATATTAGACAAGACATAACCCGTGGCCGTAATGAAGTGTTACTTTGTACACATAAAAAGATGTAAACATAAGTTTGTGTGACTGACTGACTGACTGACTTGACTGACTGACTGAATGACTGACTGACTGACTTGACTGACTGACTTGACTGACTGACTGAATGACTGACTGACTTGACTGACTGAATGATTTGACTGACTTACTGAATGACTTGACTGACTTACTGAATGACTTGACTGACTTACTGAATGACTTGACTGACTTACTGAATGACTTGACTGACTGACTGAATGACTGACTGACTGACTGACTTGACTGACTGAATGATTTGACTGACTTACTGAATGACTTGACTGACTTACTGAATGACTTGACTGACTTACTGAATGACTTGACTGACTTACTGAATGACTTGACTGACTTACTGAATGACTTGACTGACTTACTGAATGACTTGACTGACTTACTGAATGACTTGACTGACTTACTGAATGACTTGACTGATTTACTGAATGAATTGACTGACTTACTAAATGACTTGACTGACTTACTGACTGACTTGACTGACTTAAAGTTAGACACTCAGTTCAACCATCGACTTCAGTTCAAGAACTTCTACTATCCACCTCAGCCCAGTAGGGCCACAGCATAACTCTCCACTCTCTTCACAATCATCCACAAACACCAGCACCCACAATTTAAGGTAAATACTATTATTTCTATTACATTTGTAGTCTTAAGCAGTAAAAACAACATAATACATCACGATAATGAACTACAATTACATATTCAGTTTTATTTTTGTAAGTTCTGTTGGTCTAAAAAAAACTTGTTTGGCTTTTTGGGGACTCCCAGGAACGTAACCCTATTTTTCCCATTAGTTCTTTTAATTATTTAACACGAAATGATCTAACACGACTTTTTCAGGAACGTAACTATCGTGCTAAATGACGTTCTACTGTAATATTTCCTGTAAGAAATAATTTAAATCCAATTAATCCGTTCCAGACACCCAAAAATATTAACAAAAAATAAATTTTATAGAGAATAACTATAGCTTTACATACAGAAAACAATGAGAAATAAATGTAAAGCACTAATGAAATGGATAAATGAACATTTAACATCACTTTTACTTTTATTGAAGACTCTTGTTGGCGTATGGAAGATGGCGAGGAGAGGAGAGGGAAATATAAACACATAAGCAGTACAGTGGTCCCTCGGTTTTCGCCGAAAATTCGGTCCAGAATGCTGCTCAAGTGCCATTACCGAACGAATTTACTTCCTTAAGAAATAATGTCACGTAGGTTAGTCTATTTCAGACCCCCAAAATTACACTTGCAACAGCACTTAGGAAAATACACTTACATAAATGTTCGAGTTTGGAGATGCATGAAAACCGAGGGACCACTGTATAATGTGATCCTTTATTGACAATGTTTTGCCCACACAGTGAGCTTTATCAAGTCACAAACAGATCTACCTGGGTGAAAGGTACGTGAGTATATATGATGGAGTCAGGTGGAGAATGCTGGGTCAGGTGGAGAATGCTGCATGTGACAATCTTCCGAGTAGGGTGATAGACTCTTAATACAGTACCTTGGGAAGCTTTAAAAAGAGAATAGTCAAGTAGTAGACCTTCTGCAGTGTTCCTCCGTACTTATGTTCTTATGTGGGATAGCGATGAAAAAGTTTCTTGGCAAGGGGTTCAGCTGTGTTATAAAAGCCGTTGTTCTGGTTGAAGTTGTTGGATATACAGTGGACCCTCGAATTTCATAATTAATTCTTTCCAGAGAGCCTGCCAAAAGGCGAAATTCATGAATGGCGAAACCATTTTCCCCATAAGAAATAGTAATGTAAATCCAATTAATCCATTCTAGACACCCAAAAGTATTAACAAAAAATATTTTTTTTTACATTAACCCTTTACCAGGCCACGCATCAAATTTGAGACACTGCAACATTTGCAACCTATATTCTGATAATATAAGCAATTCTAAGACATATTTATTTGTGTTCATTTGTCAAGTTTATTTATTTTAGGCGCCTCTTAAATACCCTCTATGGCAGAATCAAATATGAGGCACACCTGGCCTGGTAAAGGGTTAATATAGATTTACATACAGAAAACAATGAGACATCAAGTATAAAACAATAATAACATCACACTTACCTTTATTGAAGACTCTTGTTGGTGTATGGAAGACGGGAGGAGGGGAGAGGATGACGTTACACTATTGTTTCGAAGGGGAATCCCCTTCCATGAAGACTAGGTACCAAGTCCTTATCCGGGGTTACTTCTCTTCTTTGTTTTATAATGCCACTAGGACCAGCTCAAGAGTCACTGGGCACCTGTCGCTCAAAAAATTGTTCCAGAGAGCTCTGTTTCTGGTGTCTCTTTAAAATTTGCCTAAAATGGGACAAGACATTGTCATTGAACATGTCACATACACGGCCTAAAACAGCTTTGTTAGGGTGATGTTCCTCCACAAATCTTTCCATCTTACTCCACATTGCACAAATCTCCTTAATCTCTGAAGAAGGCACCTTCTTCCCTCTCTCTCTTCTTCCTGTGCAGCAATTTCCTCAGCTGTGCCCTGTTGCTGTTGCAGATGAAGCTCTTGCAGCTCTTCAGTGGTTAGCTCTTCACTGTGGTCCTCCACCAACTCTTCCACATCCTCGCCACTAACCTCCAACCCCATGGACTTCCCCAAAGCCACAATAGATTCCACAACTGGCATAGGGTTGTCAGGATCAGCCTCAAACCCTTCAAAATATTTGTTGAGGACACAATCTGGCCACAATTTTCTCCAAGCAGAGTTCAAAGTCCTCAATTGCATAATAGTTATGCAATTGAGGATAGTGAAGTGATCTGTCCAGAACTCTCTTAGGATCAATTGAGTGTCTGAGGTCACATCAAAGCACCTTTGAAACATTGCTTTGGTGTAGAATTTTTTGAAGTTTAAAATGATCTGCTGGTCCATGGGCTGGATGAGAGGAGTGGTATTAGGGGCAAGAACTTCACTGTGATGAAATTAAACTCCTCCACCATTTGGTCATCCAAGTCTGGAGGATGAGCAGGAGCATTGTCCGTTACCAGGAGGCACTTGAGTGGCAATTTATTTTCTGGGAGGTATTCCTTCACACTCGGGCCAAACACTTCATTGACCCCACTCAATGAAAATTTGCCTCGTGACCCATGTCTTATTGTTAGCCTTCCACATCACACACAATTTACTCTTGATGACGTTGTTTTTCTTGAACACTCGGATTTTCAGAGTGATACGTACACCAGTAAAGGCTTCACTTTGAAATCCCCACTAGCGTTACCACAGAACAAGAGAGTTAGCCTATCCTTCATAGGCTTGTGTCCTGGCAGTGCCTTTTCCTCCTGCATGATGTAGGTCCTCTTTGGTATTTTTTTCCAAAAGAGGCCTGTTTCATCACAATTGAAGACTTGTTGGGGGAGGAATCCTTCAGCCTATACGTACTCCTTGAATTCATCAACGAATTCTTCGGCCCCACGTTTGTCCGAACTTGCAGCCTCGCCATGCCTTACCACACTGTGTGTGCCACTTCGCTTCTTGAATCTGTTGAACCAGCCTTTGCTGGCCTTAAATTCACTAATAGCAGCACTCGTTCCAGGCATTTTCTTTACGAGATCTGCATGCAACTGCCTTGCCTTTTCACAAATTATCGCCTCCACAACACTTTCTCCCGCTAACTGTTTTTGGTTGATCCACACCAACAACAACTTCTCAACATCTTCGGTTGTTTGTGATCTCTGTTTCATTAGCACATTTACCTCTTTCGCAACATCAGCTTCCTTGATTTCTTTTTTCTTTGCCAGGATGGAACTGATTGTTGATTTGGACTTCCCATACATCCTGGCAAGCTCGGCCACACGTATGCCATTTTCGTATTTTTCTACGAGTTCTTTCTTGAATTCTGACGTGTTTCTCACCTTCTTTACTTAGAACTTTCTTTGGCCCCATGGTGGCTTATTTAGCAGTCGCAAGCACAAAAAACAATGGACTATTACGAAATATTTCGGATGAACGCATGGAGCAATGCTCACTAAATGAGTAACAAAGGCAGACTGAGTCACGAATGTATAAGCGGCCACATCCTGCGGGCAGGCAGACGCGTCTGGTACGGATAATTTCCGAGCAGATGTACGAAAACAGGGAAAATTTCGCCGAAAAAAGTGGTCAAAAACTGAATTGTACGATTACCGGACCGGATGAAAACTGGGGTTCCACTGTATGTACTATGCCATGAGCTCAGCTCACTCAGATAAGCTGTGAGCGACAAATTTGCACCTAGATATGAGAAAATGGGTGTATACAGTAAATGTGACCAGCCAGGCTGTGGTTTGTACGTTGGACTGCGTGCGGCCAGCAGTAACAGCCTGGTTGATCAGGCTCTGGTCCAATAGGAGGCCTGGTCACAGACCGGGCCGCGGGGGCATTGACCCCTGGAATTCTCTCCAGGTAGACTCCAGGTATATAAAAAATCCTACAGCACGCATTGCATAATAAGAAAAAAACTGCAACCTTGTTTTTGGTTTAAAACACTGACTTCACGGTGTATTTTAGTATGGTTTCTATGGTTGGATTCTCGGTTTCTTGGTCTCATTTGATAGAATGAAAAATATATTGCAGAAATAGAGAGGATTTTGATTGGTTTCAGGACTGAAAATAGCTTGAAATTGAGTTCAAAATAGTGGAATGTTTGATTTTTTGCTAATATTCAAGAGTAAACAAATCACTTCACCCATTCCAATACATGTCCAACTGGTGTGTCTAATATGCATTCATGAATGCATTGTTATTATTTATACAATTACAGTGGAACATCTACTTACGAATTTAATCCGTTCCGTGAACTTGCTTGCATCTCAATTTGCTCGTTTGTGGAGTCAATTTTCTTCATTTAAGAGCCTTTACAGATTAATTTTTTTTCGTCATTTTTCGTTCGATTTCTTTCACTTTTTTTGTACGTAAACAAGCACCTTTCTAGTATTTTTGTATAAAGTTTCAAAAAGATAGCCCAACAAACAACTGAGAAAAAAAATATTTACCAAATTTTTACCAAGCATCATACAGTGGACCCCCGCCTAACGAACGCTCCATATAGCGAACAAATCGCGTAACGAACGCTTTTTTCGCAAAATATTTTTCTCACGTAGCGAACATTTACTCGTGAAGCGAACCGTACCAGACCTGTCCGCCAAGCGTTGTTTACACTTGAGAGAACATTACCCAGCGCACTCTTTCAAACATTCACAATACTTTTGTTGTGTTTATTGTTGGTTAAGTGATTGTAACTGTGAAATAAGTCACCATGGGTCCAAAGAAGCTTCACAAGTCGATAATGGCTATATCACCAGCCAGTGATAAAGTGTAGCAATGGAAATAAGTCACTCTGTCTTGACTTTTTTGGGTTATCCTAGGTTTTCTACACATATGCTGCTATGTATGATAATCTATGTATAACTGGATTTGTGTATACCTGAATAAACTTACTTAAGTAAGTTAAGCAATTAATCGATAGAAAATGACGACACAAAACTTAACTTCTACAATGTTGTTTGAGATTATATAGGGACACTGACAAGAGCGCAGTATTCTGCCACCATCTCCTCCAAGTGTAAGTGTAAGTATTTCTTATTTATATAAGTGTGAATATTTCTTATTTATAAATTAAAGTGTAAATATTTCTTATTTATAAATTAAAGTGTAAATGTTTCTTAGTTATAAATTATGCACATTGTTTGTGTGAAGTGTTGGTGGCTTTCTGCTGCCATCCACCACGGCTTATGGTCAGTGGCCCTTATACCCAACAACAACACACACACTACCACCAGTCTTACATCGTAATGACATGTTTTATTCATTCTAGAGTTTATATCATATTTCTATGTTATTAATATTGTTTATTATGTCATATTAGATGAATTGTGCTAGATAAATAAGCTGTAGAGTTGATATTATTTTCATATTGAAAGACTATTTTGTCCTGCCCTCCAAACAAACTCTCATACACCAACAAAAGTCTTCAATAAAGGTAAAACTTATTTAACTGTTCATTTGTCCATTATAATATTTGTTTCTCATTGTTTTCTGTATGTAAAACTATACTATTTATTCTTTAAAAAAATGAATTTTTGGTGAAAATTTTTGTGTGGAAACGAATTAATTGTATTTACATTATTTCTTATGGGAAATAAGGTTTCGAATTGCGAACTTTTCGTGTAAAGAACTAGCTCCTGGAATGGATTAAGTTCGTTAGTTGAGAGACCACTGTATATATAAAATTTGGTTGTCATAGTGGGACTTGTAGAAGCTGTTTTGGCATCACCTACGCATAAAACAATGCTAATCTGAATTTATCACAGTATCCTTACTGTAATTTATCCCTATCTTCATTCTTAAAAAAAATAAAGTTTGTATGTTTTTGACATATTTTAAAATATCTGACTTTTACCCTCACATAAATCAAAAACTAATTATGACATCTCAAAAAGGTGAACACCATTAATTAATACAACGTTTCTTTTATGTTGTCTGTGAATTTCATTTCATACGTATGATTATTAGAGATCACCGAGCAATATATAAATGAATAACTTACTTCCGAGATATTCCGCGCGGAAGGTCGCGCAACAAAAAAAAAATTTTTGGGGAGTAAAATAGCATTTTTCTCAGCTTTATCGTGCATTACGAGTGTATATCATAGTTAGCCCTGTTTGTTTTCTTTAATACAAGTCCTCTAGAGAGAAAAAGGGAACCCCCCAGGAACACAAATCCCAAGGGAAGTAATATTATACTTCGAGGTGGCGATCATATTATGCCACATATTATTCATTCTGGAGTATTTACCATATTTATTTGTTATTTATATTGTCTATTATGTCATATTAGATCAATTGTGATAGATAAAAAAGCCGTAGTATTGATAATAGAGTTATATTGAAGCATATTTCCCGGTTATCCTGAGACAGGAATTTCTGCTGACGCAATCGAATGTTCCCAGACGGTTCCTGATTGGCTCCCGGACTGTGTATAAGCTCCACCCACTCTGTTATGATGCCAAATCATCAGTTATTATATAAGTAAGAATAATACAAGAAATTAAAGAAAAAAATTGGGGAAAAAAATACGAAAATTCACGACATGTCAGCCGACCTGCTACGGGTGTTGGCATCACCATGTGTGTTATAAACGACCATAATTCCTTGTAGAAATGTCATAGAACAATGATTCTTGTACCATTGTGTAGCCAGAGAATTACTTTATTTTTCAATATGGTTAACACAATTTTCAATTTTTTTCGAATATTTTTTTTTTCCGCTCGCGCGGCGTGCGGCCTTTAACCCTTTGGTGGTCCAAGGGGTCTCTCAGAAACTTCTTCTCAGGGTCCACGAATTTCAAAAAAAAAAAAATTCTTATGAAATGATAGAGAATCTTGTTCCGATCATAACGCCACAAAAATTATGAAATTTGATCTAAAACTAACGGAATTATGCTTTCACAAAGTTAGCGGTATCCATGACATTTACGCATCGGCGATTTCGCCCACTTTGAGCCCAAATTTCGGCAAATTCCAATGTTTCAGTCTATTAAAATTATAGTTATTTCGCTAGAACTCCATTCTTTCTATCGATTGAGTACAAGAAACCGCCTATTTACCACTTTTAACTACCCAAAATAGTGGTCAGAAATTGGCAATTTGGCCAATTTCACACAAATTTCAAACGATGCCAATTTCAAACGATGCCAATTTCAAAATAGGGTCCATAATAAATAAGGCAGACATTCCTGGCACTAAAATAACATCTTCTCTGTTCAATAGTCATGTCTCCAGGCCCCTCTTACATTACTTTTGCTTTCCATTTTGAATTTATATTCTCACAAAAAATAGAAGATTTACTGTTATGTATACAACTGCATCATTGTAAAAATGGTATAAATAATATCAGTGCACTTGTGCAAGAATATTAGACTCTCCAGTTGATGTGTATTGGACGCGTGGTGTGATTTGTTTACTCTTGAACATCGGCCAAAATCGAACATTTTCGCTAATTTGCGCTCAGTTTCAAGGTACTTGTCATCGTGAAACCAGTCAAAATTATCTCTATTTCTGTAATATATCATCTGTTCTATACAATGAGACTAAGAAAACGAGAATACAAGCATAAATACCATACGAAAATCGACTGCAAAGTCGCTGTTTTAAACCAAAAACACGGTCAGAGTTTTTTTTCCTCGTTAAGCACTGTGGTGTGCAGGAATTTTTTTATACTGCGCACACTGACCGCACAGACCCATTCTATCACATCTAGGCCTAACAGCCTGTTTCTGCTTGATTTGAAGGCGCTAGAATTTAGGCGTACTAGTACGTCAATAACCACAGTGCGTAAAATGTACTAGTACGACCATAACTCCAAAAGGGTTAAAGGCCCCTTAACCCTTAAATGGTCCAAACGTATATACAGTGGTCCCTCAGTTTTCGTGCATCTCCAAACTCGAACATTTATGTAAGTGTATTTTCATAAGTTCTGTTGCAAGTGTATTTTTGGGGGTCTGAAATAGACTAACCTACTTGACATTATTTCTTAAGGAAGTAAATTCGTTCGGTAATGGCACTTGAGCAGCATTCTAGAACGAATTTTCAGCGAAAACCGAGGGACCACTGTATACGTTCACTCGCCCAGTGCCTCGAATATTTTGAAAGAAATTTTTTTTTTTTTTTTTTAGAAATAAATGGGATTAAGTCAGGAGTATCTGAGAGAGTTAGAGCTAAGGAAGGGGTAGCAATAATGTTGAAGGATCAGTTATGGAAGGAAAAGAGGGAATATGAATGTGTAAATTCAAGGATTATGTGGATTAAAATAAGGGTCGGATGCGAAAAGTGGGTCATAATAAGCGTGTATGCACCTGGAGAAGAGAGGAAAGTAGAGGAGAGAGAGAGATTTTGAGAGATGTTAAGCGAATGTATAGGAACTTTTGAACCAAATGAGAGAGTAATTGTGGTAGGGGACCTAAATGCTAAAGTGGGAGAAACATGCAGAGAGGGTGTAGTAGGTAAGTTTGGGGTGCCAGGTGTAAATGATAATGGGAGCCCTTTGATTGAACTTTGTATAGAAAGGGGTTTAGTTATAGGTAATACATATTTTAAGAAAAAGAGGATAAATAAGTATACAAGATATGATGTAGGGCGTAATGACAGTAGTTTGTTGGACTATGTATTGGTAGATAAAAGACTGTTGAGTAGACTTCAGGATGTACATGTTTATAGAGGGGCCACAGATATATCAGATCACTTTTTAGTTATAGCTACAGTGGGAGTAAAAGGTAGATGGGATACAAGGAAAATAGAATCAGTAAGTAAGAGAGAGGTGAAGGTTTATAAACTAAAAGAGGAGGCAGTTAGGGTAAGATATAAACAACTATTGGAGGATAGATGGGCTAGTGAGAGTGTAGGCAATGGGGTCGAAGATGTATGGGGTAGATTTAAAAATGTAGTGTTAGAGTGTTCAGCAGAAGTTTGTGGTTACAGGCGAGTGGGTGCGGAGAGGAAGAGGAGCGATTGGTGGAATGATGATGTAAAGAGAGTAGTAAGGGAGAAAAGTTAGCATATGAGAGGTTTTTACAAAGTAGAAGTGATGCAAGGAGGGAAGAGTATATGGAGAGAAAAAGAGAGGTTAAAGAGTGGTGAAGCAATGTAAAAAGAGAGCAGATGAGAGAGTGGGTGAGATGTTATCAGCAAATTTTGTTGAAAATAAGAAAAAGTTTTGGAATGAGATTAATAAGTTGAGGAAGCCTAGAGAACAAATGGATTTGACAGTTAAAAATAGGAGAGGAGAGTTATTAAATGGAGAGTTAGAGGTATCGGGAAGATGGAGAGAATATTTTGAGGAGTTGTTAAATGTTGATGAAGACAGGGAAGCTGTGATTTCGTGTGTAGGGCAAGGAGGAATAACATCTTGTAGGAGTGTGGAAGAGCCAGTTGTGGGTGTAGGGAAGTTCGTGAGGCAGTGGGTAGAATGAAAGGGGTAAGGCAGCTGGGATTGATGGGATAAAGATAGAAATGTTAAAAGCAGGTGGGGATATAGTTTTGGAGTGGTTGGTGCTATTATTTAATAAATGTATGGAAGAGGGTAAGGTACCTAGGGATTGGCAGAGAGCGTGTATTGTTCCTTTGTATAAAGGCAAAGGGGACAAAAGAGAGTGCAAAAATTATAGGGCATAAGTCTGTTGAGTGTACCTGGTAAAGTGTATGGTAGAGTTATTATTGAAAGAATTAAGAGTAAGACAGAAAGCAGGATAGCAGATGAACAAGGGGCTTTAGGAAAGGTAGGGGTGTGTAGACCAAGTGTTTACAGTGAAACATATAGGTGAACAGTATTTGGATAAGGGTAAAGAGGTTTTGTGGCATTTATGGATTTGGAAAAGGCGTATGATAGGGTAGATAGGGGGCAATGTGGCAGATGTTGCAGGTGTATGGAATAGGAGGAAGGTTACTGAAAGCAGTGAAGAGTTTTTATGAGGATAGTGAGGCTCAGGTTAGAGTGTGTAGGAGGGAAGGGGACTATTTCCCAGTAAAAGTGGGCCTTAGACAAGGATGTGTGATGTCACCGTGGTTGTTCAATATATTTATAGATGGGGTTGTAAGAGAAGTGAATGCGAGGGTCTTGGCAAGAGGTGTTGGGCTAAAAAATAAAGAAGCAAATACAAAGTGGGAGTTGTCACAGTTGCTTTTTGCTGATGACACTGTGCTTTGGGAGATTCTGAAGAGAAGTTGCAGAGGTTGGTGGATGAATTTGGTAGGGTGTGTAAAAGAAGAAAATTGAAAGTGAATATAGGAAAGAGTAAGGTGATGAGGATAACAAAAAGTATAGGTGACGAAAGATTGGATATCAGATTGGAGGGAGAGAGTATGGAGGAGGTGAATGTATTCAGATATTTGGGAGTGGACATGTCAGCAGATGGGTCTATGAAGGATGAGGTGAATCATAGAATTGATGAGGGAAAAGGGTGAGTGGAGCACTTCGAGTCTGTGGAGACAAAGAACCTTGTCCATGGAAGTAAAGAGGGAATGTATGAGAGTATAGTTATACCAACGCTGTTATATGGGTGTGAAGCATGGGTGATGAATGTTGCAACGAGGAGAAGGCTGGAGGCAGTGGAGATGTCATGTCTGAGGTCAATGTGTGGTGTGAATATAATGCAGAGAATTCGGAGTTTGGAAATTAGGAGGAGGTGCGGGATTACCAAAACGATTGTCCAAAGAGCTGAGGAGGGGTTGTTGAGGTGGTTTGGACATGTAGAGAGAATGGAACGAGACAGAGTGACTTCGAGAGTGTATAAATCTGTAGTGGAGGGAAGGCGGGTAGGGTCGGCCTAGGAAAGGTTGGAGGAGGGGTAAAGGAAGTTTTGTGTGCGAGGGCTTGGATTTCCAGCAAGCATGTGTGAGCGTATTTGATAGGAGTGAATGGAGGCATATGGTTTTTAATACTTGACGTGCTGTTGGAGTGTGAGCAAAGTAACATTTATGAAGGGATTCAGGGAAACCGGCAGGCCGGACTTGAGTTCTGGAGATGGGAAGTACAGTGCCGGCACTCTGAAGGAGGGGTGTTAATGTTGCAGTTTTATAACTGTAGTGTAAAGCACCCCTCTGGCAAGACAGTGATGGAGTGAATGATGATGAAAGTTTTTGTTTTTCGGGCCACCCTGCCTTGGTGGGAATCGGCCGATGTGTTAATAAAAAAATAAAATAAGGATAAAAAAAAATTAGGGTCAGTACTTACAGAGATATGAGGCGGAGAAGTTGGCACTTGATGCTTACCTGACAGCAACAGGAGTCCTGCCGCTTGCAGAATTGTTGCTGATATACCTTTTTTTCTCTTATTTTTATTATTTTATATAATTTTTATGTTCTGATAATTACAATTTATAGTTGTTCTTGTGATTTCATAGCCAATTTTTGTTCTGACACTAATATTAGGTACTGAAATTGTACTCAAATAATAATAATAATGATAGTGCATAATAATAATAATACTACTACTAATAATAATGATAGTGCATAATAATAATAATAATAATAATTTTTTTTTTTTCAACAAGTCGGCCGTCTCCCACTGAGGCAGGGTGACCCAAAAAGAAAGAAAATCCCCAAAAAGAAAATACTTTCATCATCATTCAACACTTTCACCACACTCATACATAATCACTGTCTTTGCAGAGGCGCTCAGATACGACAGCTGAGAATAGTCCCTCCCAGCTGTCACTATCCCAGACCCCTCCTTTAAAGTGCAGGCATTGTACTTCCCATTTCCAGGACGCAAGTCCAACTAAATCAATTAACTGGTTTCCCTGAATCCCTTCACAAAATGTTACCCTGCTTACACTCCAACAGATAGTCATGTCCCAAAAACCATTCGTCTCCATTCACTCCTATCTAACACGCTCACACATGCTTGCTGGAAGTCCAAGCCCCTCGCCCTTGAAGCATTATGTTAAGATGTGTGTCACTGCCTTATCTTATCTCCACTAATGATGACTGGTGACATTTGATGAGGGGTGAGGGTAGTCTTATCTTTTCTAATCAGTCCAGTAATTACAGTGATGACATTTGATGAGCTTACACTGCTTCCCTGTATTTGTTACGCAAACCTGTCTGTCTGTGTGTCTTTCTTTCTTTCTGCCTGTTGTCGTCTCCTCTCTGTCTGCTTGTCTCAGAGAGTAATACCAACTGGTATTACGCAGATCACAAGCACATTATATCACTTTGTCTTGATTTTTTGAGTTATCCTAGGTAATTTACACTATGTATAATTGTATTTATGTATGTGTTCCTGTGAGATAGAGACAGAGACAAAGAGACAGATAGATACAGACAGACAGATGGAAATAGAGACAGCCAATCAGGTACCCAGCTGGCCAGCCAGGTGGCCAGGCAGCCTGCCGACATCACTTTCCACTTAAAAGGAGAGTGTTAATATGACATGACATCAGTGAATCCTTGGTGCTTGCCGCGCTGTTTGCTCTAGCTGACGCTCAATTTAACTGGTGCTCCACAAGGTACTAAGTGGTCCCAGATTTTTTTAATATGGCGCACACCGAGTGTTAAGACCCATTCTATGCTGACCAGGCATCTCAGGCCAATCGTGCCAAATTTGGAGGCAGGAAAAATAAAATGTAAATATACGTTTGAGGCAGTAGCAGTACTAACATATATATATGTTTGGACTGTTTAAGGGTTAAATTACAGTGGACCCCCGAGTTTCATGATTAATCCGTTCCAGAGAGTCCGCTAAAAGGCGAAATTCATGATTGGCAAATCCATTTTCCCCATATGAAATAATGGAAATCCAATTAATCCATTCCAGACCAAAAGTATTAACAAAAAATATTTTTTTTTACATTAAATATAGATTTACAGTACATACAGAAAACAATGAGACATCAAGTATAAAACAATAATATCACACTTACCTTTATTGAAGACTCTTGTTGGTGTATGGAACATAAGAAAGCAGGAACACTGCAGCAGACTTGTTGGCCCATACTAGGCAGGTCTTTCACAAACCATCCCACTAACAGAATATTTGCCCAACCCAATTTTCAGTGCTCCCTAAGCAATAAGCTTTGATAATTCTATTCACTCATGCGCAAGTCCCACTCAAATCAAATCATGTGTGTTGGGAAGTACCCTGGCTGGTTTGTGTGGGGAAAGTACCCTGGCTGGTGTGTGGGGAAGTACCCTGGCTGGAGTTTGGGGAAGTACCCCTTGTCGTGGTAAAGAGGCTATCGGTCTGAGGAATTTGGACCTCTTGGTCTTCTTCCTCAGACCGAACCTAATTACCCCCCAATCCCCCCCTCCCTTTTTCCCATCTTCCCCATCCTCCCTTTTCCCTTTCCTCCTCCTCCCCATCCCTCCCTTATTTCCTTCCCAGTTTTACCCTGGGAGCTTCTCTCCTCAGGCATTCTAGTTCCTAGGTAGGGGGAAGGGTATCGTGGTCCATCCCATTCCGTTGAGGTCCTTGGCGGTGGTGTAGTTTGCCGTGGAATCTGGATCGCCTGGGGATGTCCCGATCCCTCTCGGTCACCCGGAGGGTGGCCTTGGTATCTTTCGGGCGACGGGTGTATCTCTGGAGGCCACCTTTCGGATTCCGGGGTGGTGGCCGAAGGCGGTATGCTTTGTGGCGGATATCCGGCCGCCCTCTCTTT